>PVJH01005494.1:0-111486 GCA_004026705.1 Nesogale talazaci
GTTAGTAACATCTTGAAGATTTCTTTCTGTGGTTGATCCATCTCCGCATTTTCTATGATTGCTGTTAGGTCCAGCTGATCTTCTTGCATCGGATCCAGTTTCTCTTTTCTTGATACTGTGGAAGCTGCTAGCTGTTTTTTGTTTGATTTATTCGTATTAGGTGGCATTTTCCTTGGTGTTTTGTGGCCCTGGGGTCTCTATTTAGGAGGCTGGTCTTATATTATAAGCTTCCCTCAGGAACTGTTTGCAGCCAGGCCTTGCAGATCTGATGGAGTGTGTTAGCTGAACAGGGGAGTGGGATTAGGGGATGGGGTGGGAATTGGGTGGTCTGTTCCTGGCTAGAGGCACTTGCCACAGATAGGTGGGAAAAAATCCTCTAGTACTCTGGGGTGGGGAGGACGGGCTGGCTGTTTACCCAGTAGACAATGTAAATGGGGCCTCTCTGTGGCAGGGTTTGGGGCAGGCACCCTGAACAGGCAGCTTCTGTGAGGAGCGCCTGCGACTGTGGGGAGTGCGGGTGTTCCTTCTGCTCCTATTAGAAAGTGTGGCCAGGTGGGCAGGCTTGGGTTTAGGGGATGGCTTGATTTTATCCTGAGCAGTGGTGGCGCCCTTAAGGTGCGCCTGGATGTGGGCCTCCGGGGTGGGGGAGGGGCTGGCCCTCCGTTGTGCTGGGGACACAGGATTCCCTGGGGGTGGGGAGCGAGAGGTGTGGGTCTGCGTGGAGTGTCCTCTGGGCACCTTGGGGTGGGGAGGACTGGTCAGCGATTACACGCCCGGGCGCTGATTAACTGCGGGTCCCTGATCTCAGGGTCGCAGAGCGGCGCCCTGGATCCCGGTGGCACAAAGAACCCACAGCTTCTGTGCAGGCGGCGTCTGTGCCCGCATCCGTGGGGAGCGTGGGCGTGCGGGTCGCGCCTGCTCCTGGTTCAGAGGAGGGCTCTGAGCTTTCCTGGAGTCACTAAACCCAATTCGAGAGCCCCACCCTTCCCCTTGTCACCCCCACTCACCGATCTCCAGGAGCTCCGGGCTTGGGCTTCCTATCTGGCGGCCATCTTCCCAGAGTCCTCGGAATAAATATTGTCTGTCTGATTGTGTATAATCCACCATTTGGAACTAAGATTTCCAGATAAAAAGAGCATAGGGATACAAGGAAATATTGTGATATAGTAAATGTGCTATGAGTGGTCCCTAAGAATAATATTGAGTGGTGTCAGGTAAATTCCCACACTTTGTGTCTGATTCTATGGATACTGTTTTTTTTTTTGGAGAAAGAGCATGTCGATTTAGTGCATACACAGTCCCCTGATGTACATTGTCTCAACAATGAAAGATATTGTCACCTCACTGGCATAGTAATTATATTTTTAGAAGACCAGTCATTCTTTTATTACACTAGTTGCTTTGGGATGATTAGGAACATCAGAATGCCAATGAATTCTATGAGCATATAGGCCCATTACCGCACTTCATTTGCTGTACAGTGAATTATTGAATCCAGTGAGATATTGTTTGGTATGCAATAGCAGTGGGTAAGGCAATCTATAAGTAAATTGGTGGTTGCTTTTGCAGATGCATTGCATGCAGAGAAGGCAAGTTAGATACTTGTATGAATAAAATGTTACTCTTTCCATCATGGAAGTTTTTGCTACATAACCAATCTGCCACCAATTTGTTACATTGATCTCCCCCAATAATGGTCTCATTATACAGATTCACTGTTAGCCTCTGCTTCTAGCTGATTGTACACATAGCAGTGACACTATTCAAGTCTGCCATGCTCCTGACCCCATGCATAGCCTACTTCTCTGCCACCATGGCCATTTTCTATGAGCTAATTGAGCAATAATAGGAGCGGGTGGGGAAAGAGTATGGCTAGTTTCCGTGGAACATACCATCTGATCGAATTGTTAAAATCTTCCTCAAGAGTGACCTTATGGTGAGCATTCACTTTAGACACAATTCCTCTCATTTGGAGAGCTATATCAGAGTACCTCTTTCCTATCCCTTCTTGTCATCAACTGTCCAAACATCATATTTTTAAATTCCTAACCACCCAGATAAGTAATTAAACATGCTCCATGACTCAGTACGGAATCTCACATCTCCCCATGCCTCCTTTAAAGCAAAATAAATATGCAGTTTTACGCTCCAACTTCTGTGCACTGGGAAGATTTCTCTTCACTACTTTCCTTCATGGCAGTCCTACAAAGAGGATCTAGAACTGCTGCTGTTCTTTTGAGTAGGACCTAGATATCATGCAGAACCATCTGTAATTCAAGAGTGTTTTCTCTTTCTTGGTCAACTGATCATAAGGACATCCCCATAAGACAACAGGTGCAGCCTGGAAGAAGGTTACCATGATAGGAGTTCAAGCCATGGAAGTTTGGGCTACTTTTCATGTAGTAAACTACTTTCAGATACTGCTTGAATCTGATCTGTCATATACGTCACTTCCATTTAAGTGCTGTTGTGCAGATCCAACTTTATGACTGTCAATTAAGTGCTACCATTTTGCCTCTACCACCACAGGGCCTAGTAAGCTGTTTTTATTCAATTAGGGTGGATCCCACTGTCAAATTTAACTTACCCTGCACCAAATAGAAATCATAGCAGTTTTCAAAGATGTCGAGGCTCCCTTCACAAATTGTTCTTTGATATTAAGTCCTCTCGATGTGTGGTTCTACCCACTCAACATGTCAATTTCCTTAAGCCTTTGAATACCTTCTTCTACAGCATACTAAAGTAGGTCTTGTACTTCAACTTCACTTACTATAGACCAGTAGTGAGAGTTACTTTTAGATTATTTCCTAACCTCTCAGCAAGAAGCATTGAATGATTTATCTGTGTTTAGTGAACCTATATCAACCAGCTTGATCTGATTTAACTTTGTATTCCTTGCACAATGGTAACACATAATTGATAGCAACCTTTACAAGTATTCCCCAGGCTTTTGTCTGCACATTTTAGAAATTTTTTGAAGTTCTTTTGGACTATTTTGTCTGGGTCACAATTTGTACTTCACCTTTTTGGAACTTGGAACTTAAGTTAATTAAGTTCCTAGAAGTAATAACAAAATATAATGATAAAGCTGTTTCCTAAGAACACTTGGCAATATTTTCTAAAGCATCTTACAGACTATATCCCAGCTTCCATATTAGCATACACAGGGGGTTAATTTTATCAAATGGGGGTGGGGGTGACTGTGATTTTACTGCTAATGGATTTACAGGCAAAGGTGGAGTAATCTCTTCAGATGGGAAGGGTGGTGCTTTTGACTGAAGTGATTCAATTGAATTAAGGCTCACAGTGACCCTGACTTCCTAATTATCTTCCCACATGCCTCCACTCCAATTTCTGGGTTCCATTTATTCTTAATCAATACCCTAAC
Organism: Nesogale talazaci; assembly: GCA_004026705.1. Classification (NCBI taxonomy): domain Eukaryota; kingdom Metazoa; phylum Chordata; class Mammalia; order Afrosoricida; family Tenrecidae; genus Nesogale; species Nesogale talazaci. Next base: position 3,389 of record PVJH01005494.1, read on the forward strand.
TTTAATATTAGACACAATTCAAGATTGGGAATTTAGTTGGGGTTGTAATTCAATCATTCTATGATGAGACTTTTTAATTTTGTTTTGTTGGGTTGACATCCTTTATTGTTTCCTTTGGCTTCACCTTGTTTTTGCAATTATTAATGTATCTTCATGTCTACCTAGATTAGAGAGGTGGGAAAAATAATTCGGAGATGATAAGAAAGGGGCCGATGTTTCCAGGGGCATATGGGAGAAGGGGAGGAGGATAATGGAGGGGTAGTGGAACAAATCCAGAGACAAGGAAAAACAGCTAAACTAAAATTAATGGAAGTAAGGTGGCAGGATTCCTAGTGGAGCTTAATCAAGTACAATGTAACACCAAGAAATTATTAAACGTGAATGATGAGACCAACATAATGGTGGGACAAGAAAAAAGTAAAAGGAAATAGAGGAAAAAGCCAGGAGGCAAGAGACATTTATACAAACCTAAGTGCAGACTTTATAAGCATACATATATGTATATGTATATAATGAGAGAGGAATAGAAATATATATACATATATATATACATAAAGAAGTAATGTGGGAGATGGAAATTGGGCCTCAACTCAAGTACTCTATTAATACAAGAGCACTTTGATCTAACAATCTGGCATTCTGTGATGCTCATCTGCCTGACAAGTTTGCTAAAGACAAACTGGATGCATAAGAAAATGTGGTGCAGAAAGCTGATGGTGGCTGGCTATCAAAAGATATAGCATCTGGGGTCTTAAAGGCTTGAAGATAAATAAATGGCCATCTAGTTCAAAAACAACAAATCCCATATGGAAGAAGTACACCAGCCTGTGTGTTCATGAGGTGTCAATGGGATCAGGTATTAGGCATCTAGTCTCAGAACAAATCCATACCCAAGGTCAAAGGGAGAGGCACAGAGTGGAGACCCAGAGCCTATCTGCAGATAATTTTACAGCCCTTCACAGAGGGGTCACAGAGAAGAGATGAGCCAGTCAGTGTGCATATAGCACTAATGAAACACACAACTTTCCTTTAACTCTTTGGTCCTTCCTTCTCCCCGCTATCATGAACTCAAGGTTACCATACAAAATGGATTAGATAAGAGCATGCATACTGCTACAGATAAGAGCCTTCAACACGGGCACTACAGGATAGAGAAACTCCTCAGGGCCAACAATGAGAGTAGAAGTAGCAGGAGAATTAGGGGAGTGTGAGGATCAAGTGGGAATCAATCAAAAGGATCAATCAAGAACCCCCTCCCAGGGGAATAAATAATGGATGAGAGGTCACAGAGGATGATGTAAAATATGGAAATAACAATCTATAAATATAACTATAACTATAATAATAATCTATAACTTATCAAGGGTTAATGAGGGAGAGTAGGTGGAAGTGAAAGGGGGAAGAAATGGGAAGCTAATATCAAGGGTTCAAGCTGGAAGACAATTCTTTGAAAATGAAAATGGCAGCATATGTGCAAATGTGATTGATACACTGGATGAATGTGTGGATTGTGACAAAAGATGTAAGAGCCTCCAATAAAAGTATTAATAAAGACACTGGGTTTGATTTTAAGCAATAGCAGGGCTATTACTCTAAGGCTTTCTTTCAGGGCACACATGGAAACAATGAAATCTTATATGTAGTACTTGAAATGCGACTCTAAAGCCCTGAACTCTTCTTTCTTTTTTAATACCTCATCCATTTTCAGTTGTACCAACCAATCAGTTTCCCTACAAATGTCATCCTGAAAAAATTGCAGAAAAATATCAAACACGTGATATCCAAGAACTTTGTTTCTTAATGATGCTTCATTACTGGTGTTGATATTTTCATATTTACATTGTCGGTTCATACCATGCATACAGAGTGAACTCTTTACTAAAGAGGCCGAATTATCGGTGCTTTGTAACTAATCATAATTGTGTATTAGCTTAGAAAATATGTTTTTTAACATTACTCTTGGAACCAAATGTCTTATATTGAAGTCATTTATGATGGAAAATCCATGAAGCTAATATATGTATGAATATAGAACCGTTTATATCAAGAAAATGGTTCACATGCTTGAAGAATACACACAAATTCAAATCTGGACAAATTCTAAGTTTGTGGATCTGATGATAGTCTGGAGGTTGCTTCTGATTCTAAAAACTACAAAGATTAGTGAACTCAATTGATAGGAAAGTAACAGACAGGTGGCTGTATAGGCAAATCAATTCAAGTTTTCAAGTCAAATGGGCGATCCGTTTTGACTCCCAAATTGGCAGACAATATGGCAGTTACTGGCTCACTTCCAAATAACTGAAGATCAATGGACCAGATGCAGGATCCAAACCCAGAAAAGTCAAAGATTTTTTTCCCCAGCAGCACCCATTCATGTTGAATTAGGGCACACCACTGTGAATTTTCCTTCTAATTAGATCCAGCTTGTGACCTGAGTAAGGGTATTATATTCTAGTAAGGGTATTCCATTCTAGTCAGCTTATAACCAATTGGTTTACCATAGTAGATACCATTATGGAATTGATCACGTTGTCATGCTATGCCATGGAAAATTACTGTGCATCAACTGCCAAACCACTTAGAAATAAGCAAGCAAACAAACTCACTGCCAACTCACAGTGACACTATATGACAAAGTGGACTGCACTGTGAACCAAAGGAACAATTGGTGGCTTCAAACTACTTCTGACCTTGAGGATCACAGCACAATGCATAACCACTACTCCACTCAAATCCTAACTATCAAAGTAAAGAAAGCTTCAAGATAAATATTGTAATTTATTAAATGCTATTTATTAAAAAATGTTGTTTATTTCAGAGACCAATGTAATATCTTTTCCCCATAGTTTCAGGACTGGAAGTCGAATTCAAGATATTTAATATTAGAGTCCACCCTAGTAGCTATTAAATATCTGCTTATTGGTTTCTTATTTTGAGGGTCACCCTCAAAATATAAATATCATTTCCTATACTCATCTGTCTTGTATATTTAGCCTGCCATTACCTTAAGAGAAAGCAAAACAATAACAAAGAGCTTAAGATTTTTGTACTTACTTCTGATTATAAATCACAACAACAACAACACAAATATGTTCTGCAGCCTCATCAAACCTTAGCACTATCAGCTTTTGATAATATGATCTGGAAGCATTTGGAATAGTATGAGCTACTGAATTACTCTTGCATGCCAGAGGTTGGGTAGTTTTGTGCCGGAGATTAATTCCTTTCTGATTAACTTCCATCTAGTCCTGCCCACTCAGCCCTCCTGCACTTTTTGATTATTTTTCCTGATAATAGCTATGACAGAGTGCCAGGATCATTGGGTCTCCATGCTCAACAGAAGTCAGATCTTGGGAATCGCTGATCCTTAAGGAAAAATTAAGCCTTTGATCTTTTATGCTTTTCATATGTAGGATTGTGTAAACATATTAATAATAGTTGACATTTCATTGATGCACACCTATTATCAGATATCTATTATAATTATGTTCATTTGCCACAACCTTCCTGTAAATGAAACAGCATTAGCCCCATTGAACTGAAAATAAATTGAGTGTGAGATTTCATAGGAATTGAAAATTGAATTGACAAAAAATCCCATGATCTCTTAAAATCTAAATTAAATTCCATTTATTGTCATTTAAATATGTCTCTTCTTTTTATATTTTTGGTCCTGTCCTTGGAGGACAGAGAAGGCAGATTTCTGATAGTAAAACTAAATTTTTCTCTTTTAATCCATATCCTTTCTCTTTTAACTGAAAACAATAACAACAAAAAAGTATAAGGTGAACTTTCCTGTACCAGGGAAATTCCCCATTGTGGTTTGCTGGGTTAAATTCAATACTGGGGCAAAGGTTCAAGAGAGTTGGTATTCTAGCCACTTTAACTGAGTCTTTCATTTCCTTCTTACTGCAGGGTTTTTTTTTTGTCCCTTCTTTTCTTTAAGGAAGAAATGTGAAAAAAGAAAATTGACGTAACATCAAAAGAAAAGCATAAAGGCTTATTTAGTTCTTTCTCAATTCCTTGCTTGCAATGGGCAATCAAAATGGCAAAATAGCTTATGGGCAGTCTGTTATCTGAATGTCTGCATTCATATTGCATTATTTTTTTCCTCATTAGGCAAGTGTTGCTGAAATGTGTTGAAGATTTCAGTTAAGAATATAATTAAATATGCCAGTGCTGTTTAGCGGTCACCTTTTCCTTGAATACTGCTAGGTTGTCCTGCCTGGAGCTCAAAATTTTGAATGCTCCTGTCATTTTCTTTCCTGAAATAGTTTCTTAGCCATTCATTAATTTTCTCTCTCTTTCTATCAAATGAATTGCAAAGACTTCTAAGGTAAATGTGCATGAAAAATATAGCCGATTCTGCTACTTTATGGCATCTAACCTTCAACTGGAATTTGTGTTTGAATACAAAATTACTGGTCCCTATTGACATTCACCTTGCTTTGCCCTAAGGACATAAAACATATATTCATGAATTTTAAGGAGTGTTTTTTTCTCTTGATCCTCAATCAGTATCACACTCTATGAAGCTGTAACCACTTTTCTGCCTGATGACATTATTTAGTCAAGACTACTGTATGTCCTGTGAAATATTAACAGGTAGTAACATGATTAACTTTACAGACAAAATATTAAAAGAAAGAGATTTATTCAAATACTGGCAGAAATGCAAAAGAAAATGATCATATTTTTGTTACTTCACTTATTAGATTTTTTATTGAACTATAATTAATATGACAAACACTTCGACAGTTAACTTCTATGAAGAAGGTAGTACAGCCATCTCTGCAATCAACTCTGGAATCGATTCTGTCTTCTTTTACATCATAGATTTGACACTTCATTTCTTTCTTCTTTTTTTGATCATTTTATTGTGGGTTCATAGAATTCTGCTCACAATTTATACATAAGTCCATTGTGTATCAAGCACATTTGTACATCCGTTGCCCTCATTCTCAAAACATTTGCTTTTAATTTAAGCCCTTAGCATCAGCTCCTGATTTCCCCCTCCCTCCTCGTTCCGCACTCCATCCTGAACTTTTCTTAACCCCTTCCTTCTGTGGTACTGAATAACCCTTAATTCCATTACCATTTTCTTAATTCCATTCATCTCAATTTCCCTCGAGAGATTAATACAGAACACTAGATCAGGCGGCAAACAAAGATCCAGCAGCAACCGCGACCAGATAAACCAAAAGAAGTCTCAATCTAACAGAACGCTCACTCAACTCCTTGCCATGCAGCGGATGCCAAATCATAGCGACCCCCGTCGGTTTCTGAAACTGCCGCTGTTTGACAGTGCAAAGCCACGTTTTTCCCTCTTGGAGTGGCTCGGGGTTTCCACCTGCTTGTGGATCACAATCCAGAGTGTAATTAATTAAATTTTAGAATAGTTACACATTGGGTTCATAAGCTGACCAAATTACTAGATGTAACATTCCAGTCTAAGTATAGCTGTTAAAACCCACTGTCAAATTTCTTTTGTATGATATTTGGACTTTTGACTTTAATAGCCTATGTACACTGAGGTTTCAAAAAAGACTCATATGATGTTGAGACCCTGCAAATGGACTTAGGGCCACCTCTGTCTTTACCCATAGCTTGTAACATTCTTTTCTCCAGGTCTGGTTCTTATCATTAGCTACCCCGGTGTGCTTCTTCCATGTGGCCTTAATGACTTCTCATTGGGAAGGCTGCCTCGTGTGAGACAAACCTCTAAGACCCCAGAGATTTTTATTCATTATAGCCCAAAATCATCTGGTTTCTTTACCACACATTTATAGTTTCTATGACACACATTTCGTCAGTGACCTCTTCATGGAGTGAGTACAAGTCAAGGCCATGTTTAAAGAACTAATTAAGTGAAAGCTCAAAATCCAGTCTTATAGCTATTGTTTCAATAACTCCCTGATTCTATTTTAGAGATATCATTGTCATTTTAATGTGGTACAGCCTAAATCCTCCCCATGTGTCTTATTGTGCTCTATTGGTAGCAATTATACTTCAGTCAATAGTGTAGCATTGTTGAGCAAAGAATTTCATACATGTGTAGAATTTAATTGCACTCTTCCATGTATCTTTAATTTTCCCTATTACATTATATTTAAAAATTCAGTATGTACTACTTACATAAAGAGGACAGACTAGTAACGTGGACATATTGCTCTATGTTTTTTATATTTGTGGAAAAACTTTGTCTTTATATATATAATTTTGTTGGGCACTCTTAGAGCTCTTATAAAAGCCATCCATCCATTGTATCAAGCCCACTTATACATATGTTGCCATCATCATTTTGAAAACATTTTCTTTCTACTTGACCCTTTGGTATCAGGTATTCAATTTTTCCCTTCCCTCCATATATCAAAGAGTAATTGTAAATTAAGAAAGCATCTGGTCCTAATCCAGATCAAGTTCATAAATTCTATAACAGTGGGCATGTCCAATACCAGTATATAAATTCCTCTTCAGACTCACACAACACATGTAGTGACACCACATGCAGGAAGATCACAGGGCAGTGGATGTAAAGTCTTATAGATTCACTGGTGGTTAAAGCATCTTTGAGCTGACATGTGTCTCCATGTGGCTCTGGCTCCATTAGCATAGCTCCATGTACCTTGTGAACAGGAATGTTTCACAGGGAGAGTGTGTCCTGCCTCCAGGGAGAAAGACAGGAGCTCACAGAATCTTCAGGAGAAGGACATGTCCACACAACAGCCTAATTGGCTATGACCTCATTAACAGGCTAGACTCTACTCTTTTGCTCAAATTTACAAAAGATGATGTAACTGCCACCACATATAAGATTATAGCAAGAAATTGTGAAATTACCATTCAGTCTCCAATTTGCTTTTTCTCACTATTAGAAATTTCCTTTTGTCATTTCTGATAGTTTGTTGGTTGGAAAAATCACACAGTTGATATAATGTAAAAATAAAATAATAAGAGAAGACAGAAAATATCTAAACTTTGAAAATCTTTTCCAGGATTTCTCTAGGAAGTCATTTATTTGAAATGAATGACATATCTCTCATGTTATATCAAAAGTCACATGCTTGCAACATTCAATAGCCAGGGTACAAGCACTCACTATTCTCTAGGTACAACCCCAAACATGGAGTGCCCACTTGTTAATTTCAGAAGGTGAATAAGTTACTCTGCAAGAGTCCACTGCACTGACAGAGGCAGCAGCCACAACCTGAACAGTCACTGTCAATGTAATACAAGAACGAACAGCTTTGCAGCTATGTTAGACCTTTCTGCTTACCCTGTGATATTTAATTGGACCAGGTCAAATGTGGACTTGTTTTACAATGGATCCATTTCAAAGAATGCCAGAAAGCTACTCTAATTTGTGTTTATAAGCAGTGTTTATTTTAAAGGGAAACATTTATGAATTGGATAAGCTGTGCAGAACACAAGTGCTTAATTAGTAAAACACATGCCACAAAACTGAATGCAGCACAAAGTGGAAGAATTTCAAAACAAGCACATTGACTACAAAATGTGCAAGATCTCATAACTCTACCTGGAACAAAACTCTGACATCTAGCCAAACATTATTTCTTCCTGGGTAGCGTTTTTGGACACTTTGCAAAAGTGAGCACATTTTCTTATTGTCCACATTGTTTCTAGTCAGGTCCTTGAGAAAGGGGGCTATATTTAACTTGGTTCGTCAGACATTGAGGCGAATACAAATTATTGCCAGTGATTGGGATAACACCATTGTGTATCATATTTCATTTAAGCCTTGCTACACTCTTATAAAGGAGGCCCTGTATTAGTCTGGGTAGACTAGAGAAACAAATCCATACACATGCATATGGATTTAAGGGAAAGGTTTATATAGAAGAGGAATGGAACATTGAGAAAGCATCCAATCCTGGTCCAGTCCGAAGTCATAAATCCGATATTAGCCCATATGTCCAATACCAGTCTATAAAGTCTCCTTCCGACTCATGAATCACATGCAATTATACCAGGACAATCATAAGTCAGTGGGTGCACTGTCTAACAAATCCAGCGGCAGTAGAAGCATCCTGTTGCTGGCAGGGGTCACCCCTTGATTCCTCGTTTCCAGGGCTCAGGAGCTATCAGCAGTATCCATTGATGGTAGAAACATCTCACCGCTGGCAGGAGTCTCTGTGTGGCTTCTCTGGTCCCAAAGATCTGATTCCAATAGGGCAAGCCCAAGTGTCTTCTCTTCCTGCTCCTCCAGGTTCGAGGACTCAGAATCTGTCAGCATGCCAACATCTTGTCTTGTCAGTAGACCAGTTCCAAGAGACGGAAACTCTAGTCTCTGGCCTCCAAAGGGGAAATATCGTCAGATTTCTCAGAGAAAGCCATGCCCACACAGGGGTCTCATTGGCTATTTCCGGATAGGTTAGAATCCACCCCTACACTCTTAGTCAAATTGGCCACAGAGTACGTGACTGCCACAAGTGCTATTACTGATTTTTTTTCGGTCACTTCATAGGCATGGGAAAGCTGGATAATATGTAAGAGAGAAAGAATTGATGTATTATAGTACTGGCAACGAACATTAAATATGTCATTTACTAACATAATAATGAACAAATCTATCTCAGAAGAAGTATAGTCAAAATGCTTCTTAGAAGAGAGGTAAGCAAGATTTCATCTCATGCCATTGTATATAATGCCAAGAAGGATCAATCCCTGAAAGATATCATTCTTGGTAAAATGGAGGGTCAGAAAGCAAAAGAATAAGCTTTCTCTAGGAGCTGGATTGATAGAGTAGCCACCACAAAGAATGGGCTCATGGATGGCAACAATTGTGAGGGGGGCACAGGATCAGTGTTTCTGCTTCATTCGATAACATCTAATGATATTCATCAAATGACGTCACAGGTGGTGCAACCATTAGATCATTTAATCACTCACTGAAAGCAGAGGTCCTCAAACTTTTTAAACATGGTCCAGTTCACTGCCCCTCAGACTGGTGGAGGGCCGGACTATAGTTGAAAAAAAACCCAAACCCAAATATGAACAAATTCGCTGCCATGCAGGACAGCAGCGGCAGCAAAAACAACCGGCGGATCGGATCTATGTCCTGGATGACATGTGGCCTGAAGGCCATAGTTTGAGGTACCCTGAGAGGATTACTCAAAAGTGCTTTGGAAAAAAACATCAAATGATCTCAAAGACAAAACCACTGCCATTGAGTCCATTTCAGCACAAAATGACCTGTGGGATAGTGAAGAACGGCCCCTGTGGGTTTCCAAGGCTTTAAAGCGTCACCACAGTGGAAAGCCTCATCTTCCTCTAGTGGAGTAACTAGTAGGTTCATATCATTAACCTTGTTGTTGGTAGTTCAGTGTATAATCCACTAAGCAACCAGGGTCCTAGAAGAATTAAAATCTCTAAGTGGAAAGAAGGGGGTAGAACCAGAATTTGATCTCTTCTGGCTTCGTAATGGGGAAGGAGAATCAGACTTAAGGGCCAAGGGTCAGTCTTATAAGGCAGTAGTCAGACATGTATCCGTTCTCCACATTTCTTGATTAATTCTGACACCAATCATTCACCCATGGCATTTGTTTCTCTCTTGATGAATTAAAAAAAAACTCCGTCACAATTATTCACACAGAACTCACAGACAATACTTAGGCTTATGGGGATTATTTCAGAAACTAACAGGTTAAAATTCAAGATCAGAAAAATTTAGAATGCAGTTACTGGGTTAGGATAGCTGCTCCTCAGACATGCCAACAGGCTTGGCTCTCTATTGTCATTGACTTCTCAGCCAAATAGCCTATTGTACTCTTTGTTCAGGTAAGTATAATAAATTTCTTTGGTGCTACTGAGGAGCCCCTTAAGGGCATGATATTTCACTATAGGTCTCTTCAAAAAGATGTTTGGCTCTAGTTCTGTGGGTCAGCAAGCATTACTCCCTTTGATGAAGTGTCTTTAACCACTGCTATCTTCCAGTCAGTCTCTTGCCTAAAAGCACTCAATTTTTTTGCTCCATAGGCTAGAGAAGCCATTTTCCTGTCTTGCTTTTGGTGTCTCTTTCTCTACTGCTGTGACTTCTCTCCTCTTTCTCCAGGTCTCTATTGTTCTATCTCTTTCTCTGAGAACAAGAGCACTCTGTACATGAATCTCAGTGTCCAAAGGACACACTCCTCTCCTGGACTTCTCTCTCTGATTCTTCTTACATTCATTCTTTTTTTTTTCTTCTCTTTAACTTTTTATTGTAATATGGGTGAAAGTTTACAAAGTGAATTGTTTTTCATTCCACAATCCATACACATTTTGATTTTTGATGTTGATTGCAACCCCCTAAGGTAGGTCATTCCATTTTGCTGTGTTTAACATTCCCATGTGGCCTTCTTATTTACCTCTTTCTGAGGTCGGAGCTGTTTCCCTTGGTGAAAGCTATCCTTTGATCTCTTATTTCAATAGTTCTAGGAAATGTTGATCTCCTTGTTGATGTTGTTCATCATATAAGTCTGTCTACTGTTTTGTTAGAAGGTAGGCCATGTGTTTGAATTAAATGGTCCTGATTCTTTCTTCATGGTTGTGAGATAGTCCTTGCTTCATCTGAGATGACTCATTTGAAATATAGCAGCCTGGCATCTAGAACAATCCCCTCAGTAAAACTCCACACACATTATTTGCATAGTCTCATCCAGTCATTTGGAGGAAATTAAAAAGACTATGACTAGAAGAGTATTATATAACAATAAGTGTACCCCAGGCCACCCCTGGATTTTCTAACATTTATCCCTGTAGTTTATAATAGTTTAAGCCTCCCGCCTTTCTCAGATATATCTACAATGACCATTTTTGAAATCATACTTAACCATATTAGTAATCACACAAAACTGAGTCATTCTAACAGCATCTTCCCCCACCTTCATTTGCACAGATCTATCAGGAAAGAAGAAACAAGTGGGGATCATCCCTCATATCCCACATCCTTAGATCGAACTCATAAAGGTATATCATCCAGTCACTTTATGCCTTTATATCCCTTAATTTTAGATATAAAATTTCAAATTTGTTAATCCCTATCAAACCATCAAATAATGAATGCCTCAGGAACAGCAGGAGAACATTGTCAGAGGTGGTGTCTGAAGGTGAGCCCCATAGGTGAAAGGCGGTCAACATTTGGCTGAGGAAATGCTGCCTTCTCAAAGTAAGTAGCGATAATGATGTGCATGGCATAAAACCTCTGGCTTAAAAGCCTCCTGGATCTCCATTTGCTGGTGAGGCATGACTCAAAATGAGAAGAAATAGCTGCAAATATCTATTAATAATTTGAACTTTGATTATACAAATATGTATTTAGATATAATGAATGTGTTAGTGAGCTGAAATGGACATGTATAGGCTATTTTGAGTCTGAAAAGCCATCTGGTTTACCATGCTAGGAATGGCAGGCTAAAGAGGAATGGCATCAATCAAGAAGGACATTTCAAGATAGATTTTGATGTACAATACTGCTTATGATGGAAAATATCTATCCACATAAAAGGAAATCCAGTTAACACAACTATATTTCAAATTTTTGCAGCAGACACCAAAGCCAAAGATGAATAAATTGAAGAATTCTACTAAGCTTTTCCATTTTAATTTGCATGATCAAACATGCAATCAAGAGGCATTATTTTTGACTATAATAATGAAAAAGTTGGAAGTCAAGAGGAATGAATGAACAGTAGTTGAAAAATATGGTTTAGGTGGTAGACGTTAAGCTGGAGATCACATGATAAAATTTTGCAAGATCAGTGACTTGCTCATAAATTTTTAAATTTTACATATTATTTAATTCTTATTTTCTTATTTTTAATAAGCTTCGTCGAAACAACCAATCATAAACACAAGTAAATATGTCACACAACTCATCAAATAGTAAATACAGCACTATATCCTCCCAAACTGGATACCAACATTCTGTCTGTCTGACAACAGGCCAGTGATATCCAGGACAATTCATAATTTCATGGAGTGGGTTACAACCAAATAAAAAACTTTCAAAGGTGTAGCCCTTGCACCCCATGCAAGCTTTGTAAATATTTGTAGCATTAAATCATGAGCTGCATTGAATTTTTATCATATTTTTCATATAGAATGAAAATGTTGCATTAACATGGCATGTGCTAAGATTCAGTTTGGATTATCTGCTACTCTCTAAACAGACGCAGTCATTAACTTTCCCTTTAGGATGTTTTGACTATTTTAAATAGGAAAACAATAAGTAAGTATACAATATCTGGTATTACATAGCTCATACTTTTTACAACACAAAAAGCAGATCCCTTAGTCCTTAAATGTAAATAGTGGTGTGAGAGGCTTACAGAAAAAAAGGAGGAACAGTGCAACTGAAATGAACTTTGAGTCTATAGTGACAAACAAGTTAATTTCAAGCAATAGCAAAGAAAAGCAAATAAACAAAAAAAGAATCTTCTATTTTATTTGATACTTTGGGCATCTGTATCCACAAGCAAAGCCTTGTCTAGAACAAGCCGTCATATTTCAGCAATTAATACCACCCTGCAGTGTCAGATTCTCAGGATCAGTTCTCCCTTGTTCTATGAGATAACTATGATTTGGCATCAACTCAATGGCTGTGATTTGGGGGCACAAAGCCAAACCTCATTCTCTCACCAATTTATTAAGTTCTGGTCAACCAACTCAGAGACACGCAAGCTAGGTTGAATGGGTACCAACTACAAGCATGTCAGTCCTTGCATCTCCCTGTACTTCAGGTCAGCTGGCCTCTTTATCCCCCTGCTCTTATTCCTATCCTGACTTAGCTAGATCAGTGTCCCAAAGCTCATGAATCCATAAAACTTCAGACCAACCATTGCTTCTTTTCTCTTTCTTCCCTATACTCAGTTGACCATGTTAATTTACTCTGATGGAGCAGGTCTAAACTTAGGCCATTTCTTGATTGCTGTGCCTTCTGCAATTCCATTCAACAAGTGGGACTAGGTAGTCAGCTCAGCAATCATACCAGGTTTTCTGCTCACCAACTCCCTTAATTTTCAATCCTTGGTTAAGCTTTTCTATGATGGGCACCAACTTTTCCAAACTCAGTGTGTCCAATAGCAAACTCTGGCCCATAATGCAATATCCAAACAATAACTTTTCCTTATATTATTTTCATCTTTCCTTTAATTGCAAATTTCTGATTCTCTCAAGAGCTCTTAATGGATTGGAGTGTCATTTCAAATGCAAATTTGCTGTCTCTGAAAGTTCAACTTCTAAGCTACTAGCTTGGAACAACAGATAGTCTACTCTTTATCCCCCATGCAAAGTCTAACTCCCCCTTTAGCATATCCAGTCAAGTACAAGTTTATGGCAGGCTTACAAACTCTTTGTAATGATAGTACTCAATACTCTTTACTGTCATACATATTCGCCAAGGAAGGAGAAACATTCAATCTCCACAATACAATAGCATGCACTCTTTTTAAAACATTCAAATTCATTCTTCTCTTTTCTACCCTGGACCATCCTCCCCATTATATACATCTGGCCTTGGTCCTCAGGAAGAGTAGATCTAATAGCAGACCCATATTGCTAACCATTCTAGCTTTTGTCCCAAGCCCTTCCAGTAGCAGCTTTTGGTCCCTTAACTTCAGTGAAAATCATTCACTGCACACCAGGCAGTGTCAACTCAGTGGCACCTGCTTTTATTATTCAAATCCTAGCTCTCACCCACAAATCTCAGGATAGTATGTGCCTTCAAAACATCTGAAGATCAAATAACCCTGTCTGTGCAGAAAATCAAATGAATGGGAAAACATATTATCACTTGCAATTTTTATAATTTAATTTTAGTATATACTGTTAGTCTTTCATTAAGAAATATACCTCTCTGCGGCCCACTGGGACAGAGGTTCAATTCCAGCAGTGGGGCTGGGCCTCCTACTCCCACCACCGGAGAGCAGTGATGCCCCCCCCCAAAAAAAAGAAAAGAAATATGCCTCTCAAAATGAAAAAGAACTTTTTGAAATAAAGAAAGAAAGGATGGCCTGAATCATAGCTACAATTAGACAACATTGAATGCGCCTCAATCCTAGTGCATGATAAGGATCAGTTTACATTTCCAAATATGAGAGTGTTGAGTAGGTTCTGCCAAAATTTTGTAGTTCCTTAACCATAAGCTACTGCATGGCTAAGACTTGGAGCACTATTTCCTTCTCTTGCTTTTGTCCAGAAATTCAAATATATTTACATTCTCATATTTAAAAAGAGAAAAAGGTGTTGTCAAAGTACACGAATGATGTACATTTAGAACAGAAAACTATACTAGATTCAGGGATTCTTAAGGAGTTGCTCTCAAGGATGTATAAACAACTAATGACATATTTATAAGCCTGCTAAAGATGGTGTATAGGTATGTACAACTACCTTACAAGTAATTTACAATACATTTACAGCAAAGAAGTTAAAATGTCAATTCCCATTGAAAATGCATTTCTTGAAATTTTTGATTCATATATTTCATTTTAAATGACTCAAGTATATTAAAGTGTACTATTTATAATGAAATAGAGACTCCAGGAATAGCAATCAATATGCAGTAATTGTGGACCATACAAAGTTAATGGTAAACAACTCAAGATCAAAATCTTCTGTATGAACCTATGTAAATCAAATTGCAATTAATAAGCTCTTTAAAAATACTGATGTACTTAAGGAGAAATAAAATAGATTCAGAGGAAGGAACATAACAGAACAATAGTATTTTGTACCATCAAACCACTACCACCCATTGTTGTTCAGTCAATCACAACTCATAGTGACCCTTTATGGGACAGCTCCCATAATATTCCCCCCCATGGATTGTATTAATTATTTGCAATGCATTGACCTACCCCTTCTCCAAAATAGGTTTCCCCCCTCAGATGTAAAAAGCACATAAAATGTAGCCTGAACAGCTTGGTGGCTCTTAAAGATTTCTCTGCAGAATTATATGATCTATTTTCAATTCTTTTATTTTTCTTTTCAGCAGACATGCCTATGCCCCCAATTCTGCTATTACCTTAGAGAAGTCCCTAAGTTCTGAACAACTTGTTGCATTTGGAAGGAATTTAATGGTTCTTAACATGCAAGCCTTATTTTTGGTATAATGAGGATCCGGAAGCTACTATGACATGAACAGTTTAGCACATTGCCATATATAAACTCACAAGATCAATGTGCAGCTTATTGCACGCTGTGAAACCTCCATTTCCAAGACGTAAGTCATGTCATCCACATTAGCCTGATCCCAACAATTACTTTATTTTTGAACACTTTCTGTTGGTGTTTGTCAGCCTTATAGATGTTTTTCTATTAAAATTATCCAAGCATATTTTATTATCATTCCATTTTGATTTGAGAAGTTCTGAAGGCCAAGTCTAAGTCTCTTGCAATATCTCTTTCTAAGCACCTATGGTAGCACACTAAACACTGAAGGCAACAAGCAGGCCTTCACAGTTTCCTTATTTAGCCCTTCATATAAATGTATCTGTGTGAAGTATAAAAAGTAGAGGATCAACCTCATTAAATTATATACATGCTTATCGGTCTCACCTGAAGTGAACCTCTTAACATGAAGAAGGATGCTATTTTCTCTATTATATCATGTAGAAGCTAAGCCAGACCAGAAGAACTGGCAGCTGAAGCTATACCACCCAGAAGGATGGCAATAAAGGAAGAATAATTCAAAATTTATATATTCATTGCCATGGAGTTGATTTTGATTCATATAAACTATAGGACTTAGTAGAACTGCTTGCAATGCTCTCCATGGTTGTAAATCCTAATGACATCTGATAACCTTGTCTTTTGTCTATAAACACTGGTAGGTTTGAACTGTTGACCTTACAGTTAGCAGAACAACACACTACACTTCCTCCTTCTAGGGTTCCTAAAATCTGTGCAATGCTCAGTAAGTCCATGGAAAAGTTCTTATCTATGTCCTTTGAAAAAAAACAAATAGAAAATGGACTCTGTTGTCAATCTAGAGAGACAAGACCTTTGAGGTTTGTATATGTCATAACATCCCCAATATTGAACAAAAAAGGATGAAGGGAAGCTTTCCCATACATTGTTATCTATTTCTGAATGGCATGCCAAATATACCTCAATCTCCCCTAAGATTCGTTTCTCAGATTAAGGAATGGTTCTAGGGGAGCTCTGTGATTTGTTTTTCCTGTTCTGTCTGTCTCTGATTCTTTGCCACATTGACTGACACCATGACTACTTGTTTTCTTACTCAAAAATACTTATCTTCAGAGTATTGAATTGCCTACCTTGGATGAAGTTGGAATGCCAAAATAAATCTTGGACTTTCTCTTCTGAATTAACACAAAACTAGATTTCTTAGGCTAATGTGCACAAATGTCATTATATTGAGAACACAATGAATGTATCAGTAAATTCAATATATGTGGGATTTGAAGGGTCTGGACTTGTTTGTAGTTGCATTTTGGAGGTCTCCTAAGTATGCAAATGGTGTTCGGTGTTTCAGCTAGCTTAACTTTTAAAATATTAGTGAATTTCACCTAGATACTGGCAGAGATGCAGCTGTTAGAGCTTTCTAAGCCAAACTAGCAGAGAAGCCAGGAGAGCACAAACCAGAAATCCACATGCTTTCTTTCCTCCAGCCTGACCATCTGTGTAGGGACACAGAGCATCAAAGTCCTGCAGCTGTGCTGATAATGCCCTGCAGAAGAATATCAGTTATCTTCAGATACAATTCATTTTTCTGTTGTCACTGGCTATAGGATATTACTGAAGAGGAGGCAGCAGGTGGGAGGTAGGAGCACAGTTTGGAGCAGTGCCATTGTTACATTTTTGCATGAACACTCTAATCCGAGAATACAACACTGATGATTTAAGTTTTGGGGGATGGAAGCTCACTCAAAAATCCACCTGCATAGATTCAATGATCATTTTGCAGGTGGTAAGCAGTGGCACTTGCTCTATCATGACCACTTTGTTTCTGCAATTTGAAGCAACATTTTTAAATGTCAGGGGAGTATTGCAGTGATAACCTGCCTGGTTTTCCAAAAGCAATTTTGTTCAAAAAGACAGTCTCTACTCTGCTTCAAAAATTTTACATGGAACAACAGTGATCTTCATACTCAGCTCACATATCTTTTTAATATGTAGACACAGAAAATTTCAAACCTCAAAAAGGGGAATGACAAGCCCCCAGCTACTAATAGACATTTTGCTGAGTGGCATCCATAGTGGAGGAGACTGAAAGTGATATTCCATCCAAGTTTTATGTAGGTTGAAACATTAATAAAGTGAAGCTTAGTGGTATGTCTTCTAATTTCTAGAAGAAGAAAAATAAGGAAAATTTATTCATCTCTTGAACCTTAGCAAAGTTCTATAAGACAGTCATTTGCTTATTCTATAAGAATTTGATTTGCTTCACCCAGACTCTTGAGCAGAAAGATGGAAAATTGCACCAGAAATAATTCAAGATCCAGTCACCGAGATATTTTATTTTAAGAACATCAAGACCATAAGTATGTAGGAACTTGTGAGCATCCTTTCTTACAACTGCTATTCCATCGACGTTAAGAAAAAAATAGTGAAAATTTAGATGCTTGCGTATTCACTGTGTGTTGGGTCAGGTTGACTAGAGAAACAGATCCAGTGGCACTCAATGGCGATGGACTCATCTCCTCGGCTCTGGCAGCAACCAGGCAGGGCCAGCAGCAGGTGAAGGCAGAGAAAGAAGGGTAGGTTGTCAGAGTCTTCTTCGTGAGTAGTCCATGTCCACAAGGAGGCGTCATCAGGCTGTGACTGATTGACAGGTTGAATACCACCCCTAAACTTTGATATGAAATTACGTCACTACCACACCCTGTTCTGATCCAATGGGGTCTCTGGTAAAGGAAAGGTCATCACAGGGTTTGTAAGGACCATCCGTTGCCATGGAGTCAATTTCATCTCACGTACCATTTGCGGGGAGTGGGAGTCTCACTGCAATCCAAAGAGTTTTCAACTGCAGATTTTGCTTTTCAGAAATACATACTAACGCCTTTTTTCAGAGACATCTCCGGGTAGATTTGAACTTTCAAATTTGGGGTTAGCAGCCAAGTGTGCTAAGCATTGCACCACTCAGGGTCTCCCATATTTTGTGTCTGGCCCTTCCTCTCAATTTTTTTTCATTTTTCTTGTGGTGAAATCATGTATATCAAAACACTCACACAATTTACATATTACAAATTAGTAACATAGATTACATTTTAATTATTGTCCCATTATCATCACTCTTATCATGCAAAACATTCTACCACCATCATTCAAGTCCTACCAAGCAAATTGTTTTCCTTTTCTCTTCTGAATATCATGAATAGTATTTGATTTCTATGCATTTGCTGATCCCATATCATTGAGATCACACAGTTATTTGTCCTTCTGTAGCTGACATACTTCACTCAGCAGAGTATTTTCTTCATGCTTTCATGCATGATAATTTAATTTCCTTCTATGTTTGCATAATACTTCAGTATGAATATCTCTTTTGTGGCCATGAGTAGCCACTCTTGGTCAACTTCAGCTGTTTTGACTTTCGTTGCTGCAGAGTAATTCTGCTCTCCAGGGTTTTTAAGAATGTGGTCATTTGGAAGCAGATTGAAGTGTGTCTTGGTGGGTTCACACCATGAGCTTTCCAGCTAATACTCAAGCATTTAATTATATGCAATCATGAGGGATGTACCATATTTTACATGTCAATTTATTTGTTGATGCACATATCTGTTGTTTCTACCTTTTGGTTATTATGAAAAGTGTTGCAATAAACATTAGTGTACAGGTTCATGCTTGAATTCTTGCCTTCATATCTTATGAGCATATATGTAGGCCTGGCATTATTGGATCATATGCTAAATCAATATTCAACTTCTTGAGGGACCACCAAATTATTTCCCACAGTACCTGCATGAGTTTGCATACCTCCAGCAATAGATGAAGGGTTCAGTTTCTCCAGAAATTGGCTAACACTTATTATGTTCCTCCATCCAATCTCATGGTCATTGTGTCAATTCTGACCCATATTGAACCTATCGACAGAACCAAACTGCCCCTGTGGTTTTCTGCGGCTCTAAATCTTTATGGGAGCAGATAGCTTCTTCTTTATCAGAGAGTCAGGTGGGTTCAAACAGCTAACCTTGGTGTTAGCAGCTCAGTGCATAATCAATTCTACCACCAGGCCCTCTGAGTTATTTTCCAAGGATCTTTTATTTCATTTGTCATTTTGAAGGGAAAGGTTTGATCACTTTATATAACTATTATCACTTATGTTTCTCTTCAACTTTGAGGATTATTTTGAAGCACATTCTCACTAATTTTTTCTTAATGTAAGTAGAATGCGTTTGGTGATATGGTATGCTAAGAAAGAAAGTCATATGTACCATAAATACCTACCTATGTTTTTCCACACTGCACTTGAGAAGTATCATACCAACACTGGTGCCTGTTTCTAAGCATGAGCAGACAGTTCATTTTGATTTTTGCTGTAATATTACATACTATGTTAAATTAAGTTTGATGATTTCAATTTTTCATGTCTCCTGGGTCCTATACCCAATTTATTCTCTAAATGGTAATTCCTTTGGGTTGAAAATTTTAAAAATCTTATTAATTTCTCCCTATGCATATTATCTGCCTGATAGCACACCTTCACAGTGTATTTTGAAATTTGAAAGATAGTACAAACAGAAGGCACAGGCAGAAAAATGATAAGAATTTTACAATTTGCTCAGTAGATTCAAAAATCAAATCAAATTTAATTATGTGAGCAAGTGATTACATTATTTTTTCAAAAAACCATGAGTTTGTACAGCAGTCTTTCTCAGATGGTCTTTACATTATTCCCCCAAAGGAATACCACAGTTGAATAAATATACTGATCTATGAGAAAGTCATATTGGATACCTACACAAAAGAGAAGAAGAAAGCCACATACTAAAACATATTCAATTACCTGGAAATGATTCACAAATGCACAGCTTATTTGTCTTATGCCAGTGTTTAGAACACTTCCTTATATACTACACAGTGTGCCTATTGCTATGATCAATTTCAATGACAGAAGTAATCCTAACTGTAAGGCTAGAGGCTGTGGTGGCCCTCTTGGGTAAGCATCAGGCTACAAACCACCAGTCTAACAGTTAAAACCCACCAACTGCTCCCCAGAAAAAAGATGCGACTATTTGTTTTCATAAAGATTTAAAGTTTCGGAAACCCATTGTAGGATCACTATGAGTTGGGGTTGACTTGATGGTAGTGGTTCGGTGCTTTAATGCAAGGCTTAGACAAAAAAGAACAGCTTCCTGACCAGTCTCAATTCCCTTCTGGGGGTCAAGTCCCCAGCTAACCACTCTCAACTCTTGGAAATTGTGTGTGTTTGCTTACATAAACCAACTAATATTTACATTGTCTGGTTTATTTACTGATTTTTAATTATTTTCTGCGGATCACTACTGTGAATGATATGTAGTTAATGTCCTCTTACTACTTAAGTTCACCATACACACAAGTTACACCCTCCTACATACAAATACATATCACCTTTTAAGACTAGGGTCATTTTTAAATTGTTTGTTTCCACCACTTTGGTTATTTTGAGTAAGGCAATGAACATTGTTACTACATAAACATATGTTTGAGTCTCTGGGGATACACCCAGGAGTACATTATGTGCTAATCTTCATCTCACTTTATGGAGCAAACTCCAAACTCTTTTTGAGAGTGGTTGTAGTATGTTGCATTCCACCAGGAATGGATAAGTAAATTAGTCAAATGTGAAATATAATACTACTTTAAAAATACAGGAGGTAGAATTTGAAATCTAGGGCTACATAAAAAAGTTTGATTTAAAATAAAAAAAGCATGAGGCATAGAAGGAAAAATGGGGGGTGCACCTACTGAAAATTGAAAACATTTGCTGTGTGAAAGATTTTGTGAAAAAGTTTGGGACTGAGCCCCGGTGGCATAAGTGGTTGAGTGCGGGACGGCAGCCTGCGGGATTGGCAGTTCAAATCCAGCGGCAGCTCTCAAGAGCAGTGCTGGGTAGCTCCCATGACCACCAGAGGGCAGTGATGCACCCCCCCAAAGAAAGAGTTAAAAAGAAAAACTTTTTTGCTAACCACATATCAGATAAAGGTCATGATGGGTACCAAAAGAAAACCCTGGGAACTTTTATAATACACATTTTTCCCACTAAGCAATCATCCAAAAGCTCCCTCTGAGTTAATATCACACAGTGATATTGTCTGGGAAGATTCTCTCTTGTCACAATGATTTCTTTTTTTTTGGTAAAAGAAATTTTGGTCAAGTCTCATTCTATTGTGATGACCAACTTAAGAGAACCGTGTGCGACTGTGAAATTTTGTTTCTTGATAAAGATAAACGCAGCAGAAACTGTTGTGATGTTGAACAAAGCTTACAAGAACGGCACTATGGGAAAAACTCAAGGGTACTAGTGGCTTACTCATTTCAAAGATGGTGGAATGTCAATTGATGACAAACCTTGTTCTGGATGTCCATCAACTTACTGAATGGAGGAAAATGCTGACTTGTAGTGCATTAGGATTTCATTCCACCGGGACAGGCAATTAATCAAAAATTTTTATATAGAGCTTCTGAAAGGATAGTCTAATAGTGTAGGACAAAAAAGGCATGACTTGTGGCAGATAGGGGATGGTTTTGCTACGACAACAATGTACCTATTCATGCAACTATATCAGTGCACCATTTTTTGACAAAAAACAGAATGCCTCTGTTGCCTCACATACCACACTCACCTGACTTCATTCCATACAATATCTTTTTGTTTCCGTGACTGAAGGGGGACATGAAAAGACAGAGATTTGGTGATGTAGAAGAAGTGAAGAAGAAGACAAGGGAGGTGTTCAGCCATCCAAGAAGATAAGCTTGAAAAATGTCTCCAAGAATGGAAGCACAGATGTGACAAGTGTTTTCCATGCACTGGAGAGTGCTTCGAAAGTCATAAGATTGTTTTGTTAAAAAAATTAAATACATAAATAAAAATTAATTGCAGTTTTGGGGGGTACCCCTCTTATATCCAGATTATGTGAACTAGTTTCAATACTAAACTATAAAATGAATTAAATTAGAAAGTGAGCAAAAGTCATAGACAGATATTTTACCAATGTGGATACACAGATGAGAGATACTCACATGTAAAAATTTTGAACATTGTTGTGATGGGTAGGCTTGTTATGCCAACATGGCCACAGAAGATTGGTGGGTCTGTTGTGACTGCACGGCCAATGAACACACGGAATGAATTGAAGGGCAGAGATAGGAAGGACTCAGCGAGTCCCGCCCTGTCTATTGCTTTTGGATCTTTGGACCAACTAGCTTCTTTGTTCGTCCTGTGCCTCGACCTCCAAACAACACTACCCGTGGAACACCAAATCGTGGACTGTGGAGCTGTGAGTTGAGGTTCCTTCAACCCTTGGTTTGCCATGATCCTGGGATATACATCTCTTGAGCTGGGGACTGTTGGACTCTGTCATCTGGCTGATTGTTGGTGACCTGCTTTGCTGTTTGCTGCCTGTGACCAGATAGCCTGAATTGCTGTACAGAGGACTACTCAGCAGCTCTCACGACTTGCAGGACTGCCAGTCTTCTACCTGTCTCATGCAAGTGAGTTGCTCCGAGAAATCTGTACTGCTTTGTAGATTAGTTAACTGTTTCTTTCTTATATATATAAAGAGAATTACTCGTGTCCTGGCTTTATTCCTCTAGAGAACCCTCTCTGACACAAGTGGTACCAGGAGTGCTTCTAGAGAAATAAAATCATAAATATGGGTTTCTTTGATTGGTTCTCCAACTTGACTAGTCTTAAGAGCACTGATGATGCTAATTCAAGACCTAAAGTCAGGGGTAATTCTGCCACTCCTACTAGTCCATGGTGTGAAATAGCAAAGCTAATAACTAAAGTAGGAGCACTGATGGATGGGGTGCTCGTTAAAGGAGAGGCTCTGGGAGATCATATGTTTAATATTTTCCAACAGTTTTGTCAAGATGCCAAGTATAAGCTGGTTGGCTGGTCCTTTTTATAATGGACTATGTGATTAAGGAGAAGGATTGTCTCAGGGCCTCAGAAGCACACCTTAAGTGCCACCTCAGAACATGAAGGCTTCTGTCTGTGCTACAAAGGAGAGCCTTCTGGTCTTCAGTAAAAGATCCTACACTGCTGAGAACCAGGTCCAAAGTCTCATTATGCGAGTGGCTGAATTAGAAAGTCAGCTGAATTGCAGATCTAGAGAAGTGTCCGAAGCCAAAGGGAGGGCATTGATAGCCAAAAATTGGGACCCTGAAACATGGGATGGGAATATATGATATGGGATGATGATCCAGAAGAAGAGGATATTGTGCCACCTCTAGAAACAATTGAACCATTCCAATCAATAGATCCACCTCTCCCGGCTGAAGATAGTAATCTACTATCAACAAAACAACCCACACCTGAGCAGATCAACCAACTTACTCAAGGTGAAACACCAGGTGGGGCTGCATCTCTATCCTTGCCTGAGGGAGAAGCCTTACCAGAAAGTGCTGAGAGCATCCAAGAAAGACCCTCACCATTGATAGTTTCTGCTAGACCTGGAACTAAAATTAAAGCAAGGAAAGCTCCTAAGGATGAGGTTGAGATGATTACTCAAGAAGAAGCACAGCTATGCTCACAAAAAACTGCTTGAGCTTTCGAATACGTACAAGCAGAAGTCTGGGGAATATCCTTGGGAATGGTTACTGAGGGTGTGGGATACTGGTTCAAGAAATGTAATATTAGATCAGTCTGAGTTTCTGGATATGAGACCCCTAAGCACAGACTCTTCTTTCAATGTCTCAGCGAGAGAGGCTAAGAGAGGATACAACTCCTTATTTGGTTGGCTGATTGAAGCATTGGCTGCCAAATGGCCTAGATTAGACCAACTTGAGGTGGCTGACCTACCTTGGTACACTGTAGAAGAAGGCATCCAAAAGCTGAGGGAAATCGGTATCGTGGAATGGATCTATCAGGATACTCCCATAGACCCCAAAAGGGGTGTCCTGAGGACATGTTCTTCACTACAGCCATAAAGAATAAGTTTGTGAGGTGGGCCTCACCATCTTTGAAGGCTCCGATAATTGCTATGTTGTGTGCACCAGGATAAACTGTGGGAACTGCTTTAAGTGAACTCCTACATTTGCCCACGATGGGGCTGATTGGACTCTGTGGTGACAGAAGGCAAATGTTGGCACTGAATCAACAGAGACAAGGTGGACGTGGTTATAGTAGACAACAAGGATTTCATAGTAATCAAAACAGCCTGTCTCATGTGGAATTGTGATATTGGCTACTTAATCACGGTGTCCCTAAGAGTGAAATACAAGGGAAACCTACTAATATTTACATGACCTATACAAGCAAACGAATGCTGGATCAGGTGAACAGCAGGATAGGCAATCACAATCACTCAACCAATTCCCAGACCTGAGACAGTTTACAGACACACAACCCCTTGAATGAGAGGAAGACTGGGTCCCTTGGAAGGAGGACCTTGCTACATCACCGAAGGTTGATGCTGTTTTTCTTTCTTCTAGCCTTCCTCAAAGGGACCTGCAGTCTCTCACAAGAGTGACTGTTCATTGGGGGAAAGGAAATAATCAAACTTTTCGGGGATTACTGGACGCTTGCTCTGAACTGACACTAATTCCAGGAGACCCAAAGTGTTTTGAAGGCCCGTCAGTCAGAGTGGGGGCTTATGGAGGTCAAGTTATTTTTTTTTTGGACATCACGGCTCTCCAGTGGTGGGAGTTGGAGGCCCAGACCCACTGCTGGAATTGAACCTCCGTCCCAGTGGGCCGCAGTCCCGCGCACAACCACTATGCCACCAGGGCTCAGCCCAGAGGTCAAGTTATTAATGGAGTTTCCGTTCAGGTATGCCTCACTGTAGATCCGGTAGGTCCCCAAACCCATCCTGTGGTTATTTCCCCAGTTCCAAAAAGCATCATTGGAATAGATATACTTAGTAACTGGCAGAACCCCCATATTGGATCCCTGAAATGTGGAATGAGGGCTATTATAGTGGGAAAGTCCAAATGGAAACCTTTAGAATTGCCATTGCCTAGGAAAATAGTAAACCAAAAGCAATACTGCATTCCTGGAGGGATTTCAGAGATCAGTGCCACCAGCAAAGACTTGAAAGATGCAGGGGTGGTGATTCATTCCTACCACATCTCCATTTAACTCACCCATTTGCCTATAAAGAACATAGATGGATCCTGGAGAATGACAGTGGATTATCGTAAGCTTACCCAGGTGGTGATTCCAATTACATCTACAGTTCTAGATGTGGTCTCATTGCTTGGGCAAATTAATGCTTCTCCTGGTACTTGGTATGCAGCTATTGATCTGGCCAATGCCTTCTTCTCGATACCAATCTCAAAGTGTCTCCAAAAGCAGTTTGCCTTCAGCTGGCAGGGGCAACAGTACACTTTCACAACTCTCCCCCAGAAATACATCAGCTCTTCTGCTCTTCAATACCCTTCTCTTTATATAAATATATAAAGGGAATTTCCAGTGTCCTGGTTTTATTTCTCCAGAGAATTATCTCTGATACAATTGTCACTCATTAGAGATATGAAAATTAATAATACAAGGCGATGTTACAACATATATATTACAAGAGCTAAGATAGAAGAATAATGACAGACACAAAATTTTGATGGGAATATAAAATGATACAGTCACTTTGAAAACAATTTGAGCAATTTCTTATAATATTAAACATGTAATAATAATATGTCCCCAAATTATACCCTTTGGCATTTGTCTCTGAAAAATATAATGTTATTTTCCAAAAAAAACTGTACATATATCCATAGTAACTATTTTTTCAAGATAAGCAACAAGTTGGAAATAACACAGATATCTTTCAATGAATTAATGGGTGTGCTTCTCTGGATAGAGTAGAAAAACAAATCCAGGGAGACTCATATGTGTGTAAGAAAAGGTTTTATATACAAGAGCGATTGAATATTGAGAAAATGTCCCAGTCCAGTTCAGACCAAGTCCATAAGTCTGATTTTAGCCCATATGTCCATTACAAATCTATAAAGTTCTCTTCAGGTTCACAAAACACATGCATTGATGTCAAATGCAGAAAGTTCACAAGCCAGTGGGTAGGGTGTCTTGTGGATCCAGTGGTGTTGTAAACATCTCAGTACTGGCAGTGGTCTCCAGGTGGTTCTTTCAGCTCCAAGGACACAGAGTCTATCAGTGTAAAGTCATGTGTCTTGTCAGTACAGAATCTTTCAGGCAGTGAACAGAGGAAGTGTCTTCCTCTCTCCAAGGAGAAAATAGAGGAGTTCCAAGAATCCTCAGGAGAAGGTCATGCCCACTTAGAGGCCTCATTGGCTATCATCAGATTGACAGGATAGACTCCATTCTTTCACTTTCAATCCTCTCAAATTGACAAACAATTATATAATTACTGCAGTGGGTAAGGAAACGATGGTACAGTCTTGTCATGGAGTCCAATTGTAGCTGTTTGGTGCATTTAGTTGGCTCTGGATCATCATGAACATATGTATAACATAATGAACTGTTGTTCTGCCATTTGGTACCTTCATGATAACTTTTAGCTTTCATCCAATGAAATATTTCCCAGCAGTAAGAAGTAGTGAACTATTGATAGATATATCACCTTTGATGAAGAATAGTGTCTTGGGATTTAACTCCATAGAAATCAAGCTCACTAACACTGAGTCAATGCATATCCATAGTGACTGGTTCCCCCCCCCAACGTTGTGGCTATCTGAGACTGTAAGTCTTTATGGGAATAGAAAACCAAGTCATTCTCCCAATGCAGTTGCTTGCGGTTTTGAACTGCTGGCAACAGTGATGAAAGTCAAATGTGCAACAACAGTGACACCAGGTTTCTTACCCATATACACTGAGCAAATAAAATGAGAAACTTGACTATTTGGAGAATGCTGCCTCAGCATTGGAGGAAGGGACAGGAACATCCCGTAATATGGAGATAACAGAGTCTTACTTGTTGAAAGTGAAAAAGAATTGAAGTACTTGTTGAAAAAGATAGTAGACTTTAACATACAACAAAAATTCAGCAATGGAGGAAAAAAAATCAGCAACGGACCTATAAACAGCAGCATGATGAATGGAAAACAAGGTTGGAGTAGTCAAGATTTCACTTTACTTGGAGCCACAATGAATGCCTATCAAAGTCTCACTGGGAGAATATCCTGCAAAAACCTCCCAGTGTGTTAAAGAGCAAAAATGTCACTTCAAAAATGAAGGTGTGTCTTTCCCAAACTATATTATTTTCAGTTTCTTACTATGCTTGAGGAAATTGGACCATGAATTAGGAAAACAGAAGAAATATGGATACCTTTGAATTTTAATATTAGTGAGTGAAGAATATTAAAAATATCTAGTACATCCAAACTAGTTTTTATTGATATAAGTAAGACCAGAATGATTCTTAGAACTGAAGGTGGCAACACTTCATCTCATCTTCTTTAGGCATGTGATCTGGAGGGACCAATACATACAGAATATGTTAGTCCAAGTAGACTAGAGAAACGAATTCTTAAACACGCATGTGGATATAAGGGAAAGATTTATATACAAGAGGAATGGAACATTGAGAAAGCATCCCATCCCATTCCAGTCTATAGGTCATAAGTCTGACATTAACCCATATGTCCAATCCCAGTCTATTAAGTCTCCTTCTCACTCACAAAACACATATGATGACACCAAGGCAATCACAGGTCAGTGGGTGCACAGTCTCCTGTATCCAGCTGCAGTGGAAGAATCCCAGCACTGACAGTCTCCCTGTCGCTCCTCGTTTCCAGGGCTCAGGGTCCATCAGCAGTATCCATTCGTGGTAGGAGCATCTCAGTGCTAACAGGAGCTCTCTTTCGCTTCCCAAGGTCTCCTCGTGGCTTCTCTGCCCCCAGCGGTCTGGTTCCATCAGGTTAAGCCCATGTGGCTTCTCTTCTGGCTCCTCCAGTTTCCAGGACTAAGGGTCTACAGCATGTTGCCATGTTGCCTTGTCGGTAGACCATCTCCAAGAGACTGAGTCAAGTCTCTCACCTCCAACTAGGAAATACCATGAGATTACACAGTATTTTCAAGAGAAAGCCATACCCAGACATAGACCTCATTGGCTATCTCCAGATTGAAAGACTAGACTCCACCCCTACAGTCCCAGCGCTCAAATTGACACAGATCAGTGACTGCCACACAGAATGTCATCATGCTTAGTAAAGTGGAAAATCAGAGAATAAGATAGATTAGCACAGTGGTGACAATAATTGGCTTAAAGATCACATCAACTGAGAGAATGGTATATGATGGGGCAGTTTTTTCTCCCGTTGTGCATATGATTGATTATAAGAGTCAGAAATGACACAATGGCAGCTAAGAACTACAATAAATACTGGTCATGAATTTTACTATAATGTCATCATTGGATGAAAGAACCATATATACTAATGTGTAAACCTCATTTTTCAGCATATTTTAATGTAGCTCCTGTGGTAAAACTAGGTGCCTCAAATGACATTCAGGTCCACTTATACTCGAATATATATGGCAAGTGAAAACTACATCGGATCTCTTGCTATAACATGTAAGTCTATGATTATCTTCAAGGAACAATAATTTTAAAAGAAAACAACAGATAAACATTCAAATAATCAGTAGATAACTAGCACTTCATTAATAGATGCATTGCACAAATGTGAATTATATCTAATATAAAAACTGAATAAATATCCACTGCCATCAAGTTTATTCCAATTGAAAGCATTGCCTAAAATAGCTTTAGTTATATATAAATGTGAATGTACATTTGTGCACGCGCACATGTGTGTGTGTATGTGTGTGTGTGCATGAAAACTCCAAGGTGTCACTAGATTATGTGCTAGAATGGATTTACATAGATTTTACATTTTAATGTCATGATTTTCAGGAGAATAAATTTAAAAACACCTGTTAATCTTATTTTTCATTAAATCTGCTTTGTTAAAGTCTACTTTTATATATATTATTCAAAAAACTTAGGCCTTTGGAATTATAGTTACAACTGAATGACTAAAACTGTACTAAATTGTTAAGGCTATTAATTTTAAAAATGTATTATGATTGAGATTCAATATATATAGCACATCATTCCATAGTTCAATCATGTCAAGCAGAATTGTACAATTGCTACCACAATCAGTTTCCAAGTGTTATAATTGTCCTGGACTCCTTGACATCATCTCCTTTTACTCTCTCCCCACCCCCCGGCAAAACAAAAAATCCTTATTCTACTTGCTGTCCCTTTAGATTTATCAATCCTGTGTTTCATATACTGAAACACAGAAATATATAACACAACTCCAATGACATGAGACCTCTAAGATACAGCCTGATATAAGCCAATATAAGCAAAACAAAATTAGAGAAAATGCTGAAAGCCAGCTCAGATCCAGCATGCCTCAGAGGGGGATCAACTGATGAAGTTTTTTAACTATTCAAGTTGGATTAATCCTTTGATCTTCTGTAATTATCTTTTCAATGCACTTTCTTTAGTAATCAATTTCCTCTCATGCCTCCATTGTATATGGAGGTAGTTCATGGAAGTCTTCTTTCATTTGTAATTCCCACAAATGAATCTTGGGTTTCCAATGTCATCCATAACCTTTGGCACTGATACCAACCCCTCCTTCAACTTTGATTAATATGATTTACAATCTTTCAGTGACTGATGATGGTGAGTTTCTTCCATGTGGACTTAGTTGATATCTCATTTAGATGGCTGCTTATTTGGAGACAAGCCTTTAAGACTCCAGATGCTATTTTATCTGATAACTGGGTACCATCTAATTCCTTTGCCACATTTTGCTCTCATACCCACATCTTCTGTGTCCCCTTCCTCAGCATGAGCATTGGGCAGAGTCATGATGTAGAACTAACTGCTCTTAAATTGGAGCTAGGATTTAGAGGACACACCAAACCCATTCCGGGAACACATTATAATATTGCATCACATAATTTTAGTAAAAAGTTGAATAAAAATTGAATAATCTCTCCCTTTGTTCTCTGGTCCAACTCTTCCGAAGCAGATTGTGCAAATCTTTGATGAGTATTTTTTTATTTATTTCAATGTAGTTACATAATCTTACACAAACTTTTATAGCCACATCCCTTTTAAAAAATAAGATCATATATTATATACATAAACATGAAACTAATTTTTAAAATGCTAAAAATATAGTGAAGATTTCAATTTCAATGTATTTTAATAATAACACATATTATAAAACATGTTTCATCATTCCCAACAATTTCATTATTGAGGAATTCATAGGCTATTTACAAAATTTCCAGTATAGAAAATTAAATATTGAATAAAATTATGTGCATAGTAAATGTAAATCCTGCATAACAAATTACCACTTACCTATCAGCTTTAAAAATTGCCATTTTTATTAACACACAATGCTGTTGATCCAAAGTGCATTTTTTCTTCATCATCTGCATAAGACATATCATCTGTATAAACTCAAAATATTGTCCACAATGTTCTTATCTGGAAACTTGTCTGCAGAGCTATTGTAAAGTTAATCTAGATTGATTAGACAATCTATTGTCTTAACGTACGATTGAACTCTCCATATTTTTGCTGAAGCATGGAGGCAATCAATTCTAAAGGCTGTTCAAAATCAAGAGGCATGACATCACAGCTATCATCAAAAGGGGCATTTCAAGATCCTTGAAGCACAATGCCTTCTGTGACAGGATTATAGCTATCTACATTTAAGGAGTCCAATTAATATAACTATTATTCATAACTGTGTCCAACCACAAGAACTAGTGATGAAGATATTTAAATTTCTACCAATGTCTTCAGGCTCAAAATGATCAAAGATGAAATCAAGCTGCATTGATAACTCCTGGCCCATTGGAATGCAAGTGCTAAAAACAAAACCAAGGACCATTAGCTGTAAAGTATAGTCTTGTTGATTGAAATTAGTGGAGATTGCAAGACCAATGACTTCTTCATTGTGAATACCTTTCTCCACAACACAGTGACTATACTTATGGACTTCTTCATAGGAAATCCAATGATATCCAATTCATTACATATGTGGAAAGAGAATATGGAAAATCTCAAGATTGGCAGCTAAAGCTAAGTCAGAGACTGACCCATATGCTGGCAAAGAATATAAAAAATTATTGTGGACTCTCAATTGAACAAACAAATCTGTATTGGAAAAAAGAAAGCCAGAATGATCCTTATAGACAAGTATGCAATATTTCATGTCAAGTATTGTGGACATGTTGTCAGGAGATACCAGTACCTGGAGAAGGATACTGTGCTTGGTGCTCTAACACAGCATCTAATATATAATTTTGTTACATTTTAGCCAAGATTCAAAGGTCCAGGAACTAAAGGGTACAAATTGGGGTAGCCCCAATCACCATTTGTCCTAGTTACACATTCATAATATTTTTGCTTGCTGTCCCTGCTACTCTATTCTTTTTGAGTCTGAATATCTTAGTTCCAAGGAGGTAAATACTCCCGCCTGGAGACACAACACCACTGTCATTGAACTAGAAATTAAGGATGTTTCATGGCCATTTTGAACTCTTCATGCCTCTGGATCAACAGACAAAGAAGGATGATATTGTATTGAGTAGTGTGATTAATACAAATTGCCAAGAGTTTATTGGATTGGTATTACAACCTGCAGGTAAAGAATAATATGCTTAGACCAGAATATTCCTTAAGACTTCTTTTATTACCATGATCTGTAATTACAATAATCGATAAATGACAGCAACCCAAGTCTGACATTACTATTTATGGCCCAAACTCTTCAAGGCTAGGTCATCCCACAGGCAAAGAACCTTTACAATTCACAACAATTGTTGAGGGCATTGAGAATATAGAGTTGTTGGTGGAAGAATGTTATAAATACCAACTGTGGCTAGGTGATCAATTGTGAAAATAATGCCCATAATTATTATTAACATCTCCTCTTTTTATGTGTATACTAGTTTATTTTTTGCTCATAAAATATAAGATGTGAATGGATCAAGTGTTTTTGTTAGTTCCCATGTTAGTTGTATCATTTTGGATGTGATACAGCTTTATGATTGTCTTGCAGATTATATATGTTTTAACTGATGCATATAGGTGTCAAGTTAATAAGGGATACACACTGATCATTATATTCTGTGTCAACCTGGTTTGGCCAGAATGTTCAATAGTTTGTTTGGCAATAGGTGTTATGAATTATTTGGTGGTTGGATTCTATTAATACTCCTTTATATGACATAACAATGTAATCTGTTCCATGATGGGCTCTGCTGTGAAGAGTCCAGCAGTTGTATAGATTAGGATAGGTTGAAGGAAAATTTCCTTAGGCGAGTAACCTCCTCCTATAACATATATCTTTCAATGAGTTCTCTAGAGAAGTGTTAAAATTGAAGAAGTTGCTAGAATTTTCCAGAGGAGCTTCAAAAGCAGATAGCTATAATTTATCCTGGATATTAATTCATATATTTTAATTGCCAGGGGGTGCTAAATATTTTTTTCTGAAAAGTAAGCAATAGGCCAAGTAAATTTGAGGATCTGTAGCTTACCGGGTTAGTTTTGGTGATTAGAAATGAATTCCCGAGAAAGTTTAATTCCTACAATTAAATAAAAAGATAACCCCAAAATTTTATAGATTGTTGAAAAGGTGACAATTTGTATGTTTCAAGAAGAAGACTTTCTCAGAAGGGAGCAGAAAGAATAAATTTTGTCATAAAGGGAAGGGCTTGAAAGAGTTAGGCTCTATTAGAACAAACTATATGTGACATTGTGGCAGTCATGCTTATGTTAATTTTATGATTGAAATGTAGGGGTGGAGTCTAGCCTATTAATCTGGAGATAGCCATTGAGTAGCGAATGAGGCCTCTATGTGGGCATGGCTTTCTCCTGAGACTTCTGGGAAATCTCGCGATATTTCCCTTGTGAAGTTGAGAAGCTATCTTCCCCAGTTGTTGGGAGTTAGTCTCAGAGGCGATGAGTCACGGAAAAGACAAGATGGCAGTGTTGGAGAAGCTGGAGGAGCCAGCAGAGAGACCACACAGCTTTGCCCTGATGGAGCCAGACCTCTGAAGCTGGGGCGGCCACATGGAGACCTCTGCCAGTGCTGAGTTGCTTCTGTTGTTGATGAACCCTGTGCCCTGGAAGTGAGGCGCCATGGGGAGAAAGCTGCCAGCTCCGGGACTCTCCACCCACTGACCTGTGACTTTGTGAGTCAGAAGGAGACTTTATAGACTGATATTGGGCATATGGTTTAATATCTGAATTATGACTTAGTACTGGACTGGATTGGGAGGCTTTCTTAATGTCCTATTTCTCATATATATAAACCTTTTCCTTATATCGATATGCGTGTCTATGAAATTTGTTTCTCTAACCTACCCGGACTAGCACAGATGTTTAATATATTTTTCTTTCAGTCAAATTTAGAATAGCTTTTCCTGTTTTCTACAGCATTAGAGTTTATTTTTTTTACTTTAAAGTTTTCCATTATAATATTTAAAACTTCACTATCACTATACATTTGTACATAGACGAGGGGGCAGTTATTTGAACAGAACAAGACAATGCTTTCTGTTTTTAATACCCAAGAAATATACTTTCACCAGTTACTTAGCCTAAATTTTGTGCAAATGATATAAGAATCTAGACTATATATATATATATATATATATATATATATATATACATACATACATACACACACACATATATATAAACAAGACACTAGGATAGGTTGAAAATTCATTAACAATCTTCATATGGAGATGACATAGTGTTGCTTCATGAAAGTAAGTGTACTTGAAGAATTTATTGATGAAGACAATAAAATGGAGGCTTTGGTATTCTTTTTTTGTTTGATTAGTTGATTTTGGGAGTGGCAACACTGCCCTCTGGTGGTCATGGGAGCTACCCAGTGCTGCTCTTGAGAGCCGCGCTGGATTTGAACCGCTAAGCCCATGTGCTGCAGTCCCACACTCAACCACTTGCGCCACCGGGACTCATCCACCTTTGGTATTCTTTGGCTTACACTTCAACATAAAATAAAGAATAAGCATCACAAATGGACCAATTAAAAGTAACATCTGGATAAAAGGAGAAACTTCAGGTTTTCAAAGATTTTGTTTTTAGTTGTATTCCCAATCACATCCATGGAAAAAACAATCAAGAATTCAAACAAATATTCCATTAGGCAAATATGCTACAAAAGAGTACTGTAAAGAATTAAAAATCAAAAATGCCACTTTAAAGAGTAAGACACACCTGATCCAAGCTGTGGTATTTTCAGTTGCTTCATATGCATGATAGAATTTTTAAGACTATGACTTCATTGTAAATACAATTTTCAACAATATAATTGGATACTGTACACATGAAACTCACAGGATAGGCTATATGAGAATCAAATTGATATTAAATCTGTGGCAAGAGATGATAGACATGTTTAAGTATTATCAGCAAAAAAAAAAAAAAGCGGGGACTGGCTATGAAACATACCATTAATTGGTCTTATCAAAATTCAAGTTGAAGTTGAAGAAATTTAAAACAAGTTCAAAGGAGTCAAAATATGACCTTGAGTATAATCCACTATATCAATAACAGATTTGATACACTGAACATTAATGACAGAGAATCTGATGCTATGTGCAATGATATTAAGAACATATATAAATAAAGTAAATGGTCACTAAAAAAGACTACAAAAAACTAAAATAATTAATCATGACCCAATGGGATTCATATCGAGGCTCTAGGAAAGGTTCAGCATTTGAAAGCCCCTTAGTATCATTTGCCAAATTGACATGAAAAACTATTAGAATCACATGATAATATCAATAGATGATGATGAAAAAGCATTCAAAAACATCCAAAACCAATTCCCGTGTAAGACACTTAAGAAGATAGGAATGAACAGAAAATTACTCAATATAATACAAGCTATATATGAAAAACCAACAACCAATGTGGTAGTCAATGGAGGGAAGATGAAACACAATCCCACTGAAACAAGGAACCCAACAAGGATGCCCCATGTCCCCACACTTATTTAACATTGTTATCTTAGCTAACAGCATAAGGCTAAGAAAAATCATCAAAGATATTAGCCTGGGGAAGGAAGTCATGAAAAGTTAATTATTTACAGATTATATGATCTTATATATGAAAAATACCAAAATCTCCACAAGAGGAGTACTGGAAACAATAGAGGAATATAGAAGAGTGGCAAGATACAAGTTCAACAAACAGAAGTCTACAAACTGCTATACACATTGGACAGGATGACAGAAAGGGAGAACAAAAAGGTAGTACAGTAACCTTCACAATAGACAACTGAAAAAGGAAATATCTAAAAAGATTTGTATGAAGAAAGTTATAGAATTGTCTTATAAGAAACCAAGAGTGGTCTTAACAAGTAAAAGACTATTCCATGCACAAAGATTGGAAGACTCAATATAGTAACGATGTCAGTTTTCCTCAAAAAACTATAAAAGTTAATGCAATCCCAATAAAATTGCCATCATCTTTCTTCAAGTAATTGGAAAAACTGGTTATCAAGTTCATATGGAATGGGAAGAAGCCCAGAATTAGCAGAGAACTCCTCAAGAAGAAGAACGGAGTGGGAAGGCATGCTTTACCGGACTTTAGCATACATTATACAGCCACAGTACTAAAACCTACATGGTATTGGTATAATGACAGATACTCATACCAATGTAAAATAAGTGGAAACCAGAAATAAAAGCATCAGTATACAGACAACTGATCTCTGATAAGGGCCCCCAAATATCAGATAGGAAGTAAATGCCCTCCTCAACAAGTGGTGCTGGAAAAAATGGCTATCTATCTGCAGTAAAATAAAGCAAGATCCTTATTTCACTCCAAGCACAAGAATAAACTCAAGGTGAATCACAGACCTTGAGGTAAAACCTCAAATTATTAGGGATATCAATGAGGGAACTGGGAGAAACCTGAGAACTTTGGCCCAGGAAATACATAGGCTATCAGTAATAGGAAAGGCACAAATAGAGATGAGTCACAAATTGACAAGTGGTTTATATTGAAGATGAAATATCTATGTACATCATATGAATTCACCAAGAGAGTAATAAGAAATCCCACAGACTGGAAAAACATGTGTAGCAATGATACATCAGGCAAAGTAAAATCTACAATACTCTACTAACTTCCAAAAAGGAAAAAAAAAACAGCTAATTGCCCACTGGAGAGGTGAGCAAAGACCCTGAACAGAAGTTTCACAAGGGTGAAAATCTGAATGGATAATAAATATTGAGAATGTGCTACCAATCATTAGACATAAGAGAAATGCAAATTAGAACAACAATGAGATACTGCAAAACACCCTCAAAGATAGTCCAATTCAAAAAAATCAGACAGCAACAAGTGTTGGAGAGACTGTAGTGAGACATGAACACTCAATCATTGCTGGTGGACCTTTGGGTATCTACAACCACTATGGAAATCAATTTGGGAATATGTAGCACAGATGGAAATTGACCTAGATATTCCCCTACTGGAAATATACTCAGAAAAGGCAAAAACAAACCATGGCTCATTGTGGCACAGTTCACAATGGCAAGGAGTTTGAAACTACCCAAATTTCCATCAACAGGCAAATGGATTTTAAAAAGCTGTGGTACATACATAAAATGAAGTACTATCCATCCCTATAAAGCAACGATGAAAGCATAAAGAACATCTCCACATGGGAAGAAATGGAGAAAATTATGCTAAGCAAAGTACGCCATGTACAAATAGACAATTGCAGTATGAGTCCACTGAGGTAAACTTAAAAATGCAAAAGAGATGTACGGGAACAACTACCTTATACAAATATTCCAAGGGGGAGGTCCAGGTAGTATGGTAGACCAAAACCAGTGATATTCAACTAAAAAGGAGGGGATATAAAAGTGAGAAAAAATGCATGGGGGCGGGGTGGGGGTAGCCAGGCAGTAATTCACCCAAGAGGAGGTTACTGTTTGTATCTCCAAAGGAAAAGAGGGCCCGGACTTCAAGCTGGTGCTCCAAGACATGAGTGCAATATACTTGCACAAAGCAGGGAACCAATAGAGAGGTCTGAGGGGCCGGTCCTAATCCCAACTCTATGGACAGTAGCCCTCCTCCCCGCACATTCACATCTGAGATGAGCAGTGAAGCTACAGCTCAGGGAGAGGGACATGCCTGATCAGAATGAACATGTGCAAATGAAGGAGAAATAAGGGAGCATGGAGCCCATCCTAACTCAACTCGTCCAGAGGCAATTCCTCCTCAGAGCAGCCAATGTATAGAAAGGACTATAATGTTGGCCCCATTACATGTTGAAACGTCCCTCACTGGGCCATAGCACCACAGGTGACAACACTGATGAAAAAGTGTGGAAATTGGATCTTATCTGACCCTACCACACCAAGGTGAAACATTAAGGGTGTGCAACAGAACAGCAAGGGGAGCAGATCAACAAAGTCCCCTGGGAATACAAAAAATAGACTTTGGTGTAGCACTCAATCAGACATGACCAGAATAAACTACTAAAGGGCAACATACAGACCTTGAACTCTTTATAGTATTTTTTTGTCAGTTTGGTGTTGAGGTGGTGGTTGTTTTGCTTTATTTTGTTGCTTGTTTTGCTCCATTTTGTCTTTTTGTGTAGATTATTATCTCTGCAGTATAAACAATCTGGAAGAGAAAAGGGACATTGGGGAGGGGGAGGCAGCAGAAAGGAAGTGGGTGCTAACAAACCCAGGGTCAAGGGAACAGCAAGTAATCTAAAATCATCAATGGTGAGGAGGGTGTAAGAGGCCTGGTAAGACTTGATCAAGGGCAATGTAACCAAGAGGAATTACTGAAAGCCAAATGAAGCCTAAATATAATCATGGGGCAAGAGCAAAGTAAAAGGAAATAGAGGAAAGAACTAGGAGGCAAAGGACATTTATAGAGGTCTAAATACAGGCATGCACAAATGTAAATCTATTTAATGATGGGAAAATACATCTATGAACATATAATTATAGATTTAGTATTAAGATAGTAGATGGACATTAGATCTCTAATCAAGTACTACCTCAATACCAGAACACATTGTTCTCTTAACCTGGCATTCCATGGTGCTCAACTTCCCAACAGGTTTGCTGAAGAGCAAGAAGGTGCATAAGCAAATGTGGTGAGGAAAGCTGATGTTGCCCTGTTATCAATAGATATAACATCTGGGGTCTTAAAGACTTGAAGATAAGCAAGTGGCCATCTAGCTGAGAAGCAACAAAGCTCACATGGAAGGAGCACACCAGCCTGTATGATCAAGAGGTGTCTATAGGATCTGGTATCAGGCATCAAAAACCCATAACAAAATATCATATCATTGTGAATGAGGGGGAGTGCAGAGTGGAGACCCGAAGCCCATCTGTAAACAATGTTTTACAGAATTGTGACCCTTACAGAAGGGTCACAAAGAAGAGATGGACAAGTCAGGGTGCAGTATAGCACGGATGTATGTTTCTGTAGTTTTTTAATGCTTCCTCTCCCACTCCCCACCAATCATGACCCCAATTGTACCTTAAAAATCTGGGTAGACCAGAGTCCATATATGGGTACAGAGAAGAGCTTCAAAAATGGAATGCAAAGCAGATAAACACCTCAGGATCAATGCTGAGAGTAGCAATACCAGGAGGGTACTGATATGGTATGGGGAGAAAAGGTGAACTGATCACAATGATCTACATAGTACTCCCTCCCAGGGGGATGGACAATAAATGTACAAATGTGCTTGACCCAATAGATGGATGGATAATGATGAGTTGTAGAAACCCCCAATAAAATGCTTAATAATTGTAATAATAATAATAAATTAAAGATCAAAGTGAATGTCAGAAGAGACCCTAGGACTTCCTCTTAAATATAGAATAGTACAATGCAGTGAACTAATTAGTGTAACTCGTCTACTCATAGCCTTTGTTACTCCCACCAAATGACCTTTATTTTCTTAATGGGACTGGATAAAAAAAATAGCAGAAGGTTTTTAATTAATTACATGATTCAGCTGGGAGTGATTGTTAACAGATGAAAATGTGATTGACAGATTTCTGGGTATAAAATCAGCCATCTGAGGAACAAGAAGCAGGCTCCTTATTCCTAGCGAGAGTGAATAGTCAGAAGTGAAAAGAATGCTGTGGTAGGAGTTTCAGAAAATATGGCTAGATAAACTCAAAGCTCACTGCCATCAAGTCAGTTCCAACTTCTGGAGCCCCGGTAGGACTGTGTAGGACTGTCCCTGTGGATTTTTGAGGTGGTAAACCTCTACAAGAGTAAAAACCCTCATTTTCTCCTGCAAAGCATCTGGTGTTTTTAAACTCTTGACATTGTGGTTAACGACGCAACATGTAATGCACTATAACACTAGAACTCTCTATTTCCATGCCAGAGGTATAGTTTATTTCATTTATGACCCTCTTATGCTGGAAAGATGCAATTTAAATTTCTTCAACTTAAGGATTTAAAATGTAAAATTCCTATGCATGATGTGTCTAATATAATGATCTACATGACAGAAGACACTACCACTCATTTCCCAATTATATTTGTACCCTATTTAGACAATTGTATTTCATGAGTCTCCCTTTAAAAATCACAGAAAACACTATGAGGCTATATGCTTTAAACTGGTTATTTTCTAACAATCTAATTGTTAGTTATCTACTGAATTGACGTCCAAGTGACAGCAGAAGCTGGCTAGAAAATAGGCAACTGTGTAGGGAGGAGATTTATGCCAAAAGAGGAGAACAGGATGATGGCGGCCATGATTGTAGGAAAGTAGCCAAGGACATACTTGGCTTCCCTCACAGTTTTGTTGGCAGCCAGGCCCTGTTTATTACAGTCAAAGTAGTGTTAACAAGGATGAGCCTAAGGCACCTGAACGATCCCAAATCATTAATAAAACTATTTAATTCTGTTGACTGAGCTGTAACTATTCAAATAGAAAACGGAACACATGATTTTTAGTAAACTATTATCTGGCCAACTCACAAGAGACTATGTAATCAAAGTCACACTTTACTTCATCATTGAATTCATTGACTGTGTATATGAACTCTAAGTCTTTCCTTCACTCCCACACGCACATGTTGTTAGGAGCCCTCTAGTGAGCGCCAACTAATAGCAATCCTATATACAGCAAAAGTAGACACTGCCAGTCCTGTGTCATCCTTCCAAATGTTCCTATGCTCGAGATCATTGCTGTACCCTCTGGGTTAATCCATCTCCTTTAGTGTTGTCAAGTGATTCCCTGAACAATCTTGATTTCCTCATACAGGGTCTGAACTTTCCTGATGACATGTCAACAGTATATGAAATAAAGTCTCTCATTCTTGCTTCTATGGCGCATCCTGGCTGTACTTCTGACCATACCAATATGCTTGCTTTTTTGTAAGTGCACAGTACTTTTTAATATGCTTTGCCAAAATCATCTTTCAAAGACACAAGTTTCCTTTTGGTCTTTTTTTTTTTATTGTCCAGCTTTCACATACACATGAGGCAGTTGAAAATCTCATGGCTTTGATCAGTCTCCCCTTAGGGTCAATGTATCAGTTTTGCTTTTTAACATTTGAAAGAGGTCTTTTGTAGTGCTATTTGTCCAACGCAATATATAATTTGATTTTCTGACTATTATTTCCATGGACGTTGATTGTAGATCCAAAGAAAATTAAATTGTTGACAGCTCCAAACTTTTATCTGTTTGCTATGATCCTACTGTCGGAATTTCAGTTTCCTCTGTGGTGGCATGTAACACACCATGAAGTCTCATTAGTAAATCTTCTTTACTTTCAGCAATCCAAGTTGTGTCATTTGTATTTTATAGGTGATTAATGAGCCTTTCAATTTCTGATGGTTCATTCTTCTTTACATAGTCATAAACAAATGTCTTCTTTTCTCAGCATATAGCTTAAGTAAGCATGGTGAAATTATCCAACAATTAATTTTCCTAATTTTAAAGCCAGCAGTATCCTCTGTTCTGTTGGAATGATGGCTCTTTTTGGTCTGTGTACATGCTACACATGTACACGATTAAGTGTGCTAGAATTATGTTTAGTATATAGCCCATAATTACTTATGATCCACTTTTTTTCAATTCCTTTCCATAGTTAATGAAACACAAGTCCACATATTTCTTGTTTTTTTCTGGTCCCTGCCAATGTGTATCTGATGTCAGCAATGATATTGTTCACTTCACCTCCTTTATTAAATCCATCTTCTCTACAGATGTGCAAACTATGAAAAAGGAAAAGATTTATTTTTTTTGAGAAACTGCCCACTAAAAACCTGATGGGTGGCAGCAAAACATTGATATAGTGCCAGAAAGGGAGCCCTTGAGGTTGGAAGGCATGAAAAATATTACTAGGGGAGGGTTGCTTCTACTAAATAAATCAACCTTAATTATTTGGATGCAGTAAATCTTTGGGGACCATCAATTGCTAATGCAGAATGACAAAATATTAGAAACATCGTTGCAAACATCCAATAATAAGAGTATGGAACATATAAAGTGTTAATCTAGAAAAATTGGAACTCATAAAAATAAGATAGAACACATTAGCTTTGATATTCAGCAATGAGTTGAGAAGTATTGACATTGGTGATTTTCAATCAGACAATCCTCTGGTCTACTGTGCTGGGAATGAAACTTTGAGAAGAAATGACAATTCACTCATCATTAAAAGAAAATTCAAGATTTTCCTGAAAAACAGTGCTGTCAGTGATAGAATAATATTCATATGCTTATAAGAACAAAACAGTAACTATGACTATTACTTAAATATAGCACCTTCTAGTGCTAAAGATAAGGAAGCTGAGGGTTTTACATCTGCAGTCTGAAATTGAACATTCAGCTAAGATGCATTACTAATTACTGATGATTAGAAAGTAAAAGTTCGAAAATACGAAGGTCAGCACTTAGAATAAAAACAAACTTGATAAAACTTTTGACATCAGACAAAACATGATAGATGACAAATCCAAAATCTTATTTGGGGCAAATACCATTTTTCACAAATATATACTTTTTTACAATAACATTAATAGTCACATAGACATAGAAATCAACGGATGGAATAGATAGGAATCAAATTAGCTCTGTGGAAAGAGATGTTGGAGAAGCTCATAATTATAAGTCAGAACAAGGTCATTGGTTCACTGCGGAGCAGACTATTGATTGCTCATATGTAAGTTCAAGTTGCAACTAAAGGAAGGAAAAGAAGTCCTTGATAGTTAACGAGTGACTTTCAGTGTATCAATTCAGAGTTTTGATAATATATTTGACATATTGAACACTAATTGCAGAAGATGAGGCAAGTGGTGGGATGTTCGTGATACATGAAGAAACTAGTCACTTAAAAGAAAGAAGATGAAAAAAGGTTAGAAAAAAGCTCAAACTTTTTCATGGATGTAGAAGAGCAAAGAGATAGGAAGAAACGATGAAATAAAGTAGCAGAACAAAAGGTTCCTAAAGGAAGCTCAAGAAGTCAAAGCAAATATTCTACTTAAGTGCACAAAGACTTGGAGGTATACAACCAATATGGGAGATGACATTTGCATTTATGAAGCTGAAAACATTCAGGCCTAAATTTATAATAATAAGAATTTATAAGAATTCCATGAGCAAAATATTGAACAATGTAGGAAATATCAAAGGAAAATGGAAAGAATACATAGTCCATGAAATAAAAAGAATTAATTTCCAACCATTTCTGGAGATATTTATATGAACAGGTATCAGTGATATTGAAGGAAGAATTAATTCCAAGTTGCTCTGGAGTAATTGGCAAAAAAACAAAACTCCAAGAATTGATGGAAAACCAGTTCAAATATTTCAACTAGCTCATGGTCGCGATTCAGGGTCTTACTTGGATATGCCAAGAAATGCAAAATACAGCTACATATTTAGCATATTAAATGAGACTTATATCCATGCCTATTCTAACTCAAGGTGATCTAACAAATTGTGGAGTTGATTATACAATATCCCTATCATGATAAAAGTACAATTTTGCTGAAGATAATTTTTAAAATGTTTTCAGCAGTATATACACAAGAAACTACAAAAATAAAGTCTGATAAATAAAATAGTTCTTAAATATTGACTGACTTGTTTACGGGATTGTAACAAGTATTATTAAAAGCAAAATTAGCAACTTTTTTATGCTTTCAATTTGGAATCCTATTATAAAGAAAGTTTTTAATACAAATACAATATCTACTACAACTTTTACACCATTTTCTCTATGACTGTTATGTGCGGTTATATGCCGTCAAGTAGATTCCAACTTAGAGTGTTACCTTATATGATAGAATAAACCTGCCCCCTTAGGGCATTCCAGATTGTAAATATTTATGGGAGCAGAACTTCAAGTCTTTTTCCCATGGGGCAAGTGTGTGATGGATGTATTTGAAGCCCTGATTGTTCTGATAATGTTGAAGTGCTTAACTTCCATTGTACTAACACTGCCCCTTCAGATGATGGTACAGTGGTACATTAAGTTTTAGTATCTTGTTCATGTTCACCCAGATAGTATATATATGGAATTCAATACAAACCCCAAGTTTTCTAATGCAAAATTAATTTGTTGTTCACCATATTTCGCTTTTGTGTTAATGGAAAATTTCATTTGAAAATTTTAAAAAATAATTTTTACCAATGTAACATTTTCTAAGTTGTACCAGAAAGCCATGGAGTGATCAGTGTAAAATGATAGCCTACAACTTGATTGCAGGGTTTGTCTACTCCCTTGGGCATGTTCTGTTTTGTAAAGGAAATAAGAATGGCTAAAGACCAAGTGGGAAATGTTGTCAGAAAACAAAATTTACATTAAACAGCACCTGATTTTTAACTTTATCACACAGCATAAGTTTAACTAGGACCTTCTCCTTGATTTCCATTGTTATCTTGAGAAAACATTGCCTCTTCTACTAGAAATCAAGCATTTTAAATGTATGCATATTAGAGAAGTCAAGCATAATTTCATTTACTGACAACCACTATTGCTTCTAATGAAGTCAGGTGACTTTATTTCAAGCAAACAAATGATTATGGTTGACAGAAGAAATGTAAATGAGGTCCTAATTAAGTCAAGAATATGTTAACAGGTAGGACTCTCCCCTAGGACACAGCAACTTGTTTTTAGCTTCCAGAGTTCTCATGTAAAAGGGAAAAATCCATGACCATTAAATTAGAGACCATAGATTGGTGAATAGGTAAGAAACAGTAATCACTGACATTTCACCAGAATGTAGACTCCTTCTTAATGTAGATAGATGATTATCTCCTTATTTCCTAATAGTATAAAGCAGAATTGATTTTTGATCTGGAAGGGAAAGTGCACATGAGAAGTTTATGGTCATATCAGATAGCAAGGAAAATGCACATTATTATGATCATGTCTAATTGGACTGAGAAACAATTTTCAAGAGGTGGGGCAAGTTTAGCTTCATAAAGAATAATAATTAAACAAGAAATTCAAAAATTGCCTATAAATACATGTTTTAAAGTGACATCAATAAATAATATTTAGCCATCTAAATAGGTAAGCAATGCACTTTATGGTACATAAAGGAAAAGACTCAAAAATTACACTTT
Organism: Nesogale talazaci; assembly: GCA_004026705.1. Classification (NCBI taxonomy): domain Eukaryota; kingdom Metazoa; phylum Chordata; class Mammalia; order Afrosoricida; family Tenrecidae; genus Nesogale; species Nesogale talazaci. The sequence continues at coordinate 48,146 of PVJH01005494.1, forward strand.
CCTATATTAATTTCAGGATAGTCTAACCAATTAATAGATGCAGGAATTGTGTCTTTATAAAATATTTCCAAATAATAATTTAAAAATAGATTAGCATAGCATCTAGTATATAAGGAAAAGTTATGTAATTGTTGAACATTGATAATCTCCTGATGGAAAAAAGAGACCAATTCTACGGATTTCTTAAGTGGAAAGCATAATCTCTTAAATCTTACTAATGTTTTGGATCTAGACACCAAATTGAAAATATCAAGAACAGAGAAATATATTAACATCAAGAGACTGCAACCAACAGGAAGCATACTCTCAGAAACTGTAGGTAAAATGGCACCAGGTTTAGGGGGAAAAATTCAAGGAGCAATACAAACAGGAAAGGGACATCTACAGGTGAAAAGGAACAGGAGAAATCAAGAGGTGAAAATGACTATGACCTAGGGATACCGATTTGGATGCTAGAATTACAATGCTATCTGATGATGTGTGCTAATTTTGTAGTAACTTGGCGTGAATATACTGTGATTAGGTTGGGGTACATGGTAGGGCTTCTGAAGTGCTTGGCTTAGTTTTATTTGTTTATTTTTTTAGAATGGTTACAATGTGTCTGCCTCACAATGTATCATTAAGCTATATTTGTGTGTATTGTAGCTACATTTTATTCTATAGTGTAAGAATTACTTTTAAAATGATTGCATTTTATGTGAATATAAGTAGAAAATATGACCAATTTTACATCTCTGGAAACATATTTGGCATAGCAACCAACCTGAAAACAAAAGCGAAGTGGTTCTTTGCAGTGACAAAAGAAGGGTTTTATATGAAGAGGCACACAATTAGGTTCCCAAGGGAGCATTTTCTCCTAGAGAAACAATAATGTGTGAGGATTATTGGAGAATGTGCTTGAGATCTCATCTGAAAGGGCTATGGAAGAAATCAAGATTGTTAAGGAGAACTTTTACTGTGATGTCGTCTCAGCCCTGTTTTAAGCTGACTCCATGAGAACTTCGGAAGTACAAATAGTCTTCAGATCTGAGCCAGGTTGGACAAAGGGAAAGGAATTTTATATCCCTTCTCACTGCTTACACGCTGCTCTAGGAAGGAATTCATATACTGAATAAAGCCAAGGATTTCTACAGAGAATGGGAAGCGGTGACTTGCCTATTTCTCACACTTTCAACAAGTTTGAGAAAGATGTTCTTCAAATGATCTGGGTGATTCAACAAAATATCTATTGCCAGCAGTGTGTTAGTCCAGATTGACAAGAGAAACAAATCCATTGGCACTCATTTGTGTAAGAGAAAACTTTCTTGCAATAAGTAATTATGCATCAATAAAAGATTCCATCCCAGTCCATATGAAGTCCATAAATTTGGTTTTAGCCTATAAGTCAAATAATAGCCCCTGAATTCCTCTCCAGATTGACACAGCTCTTACAACAATGTTGAATGCAGGAAGATCAAAGGCGGTGGGTGAAAAGTTCTGTGGATCAAATGGGAGTGAATGCAACTCCAGGGCTTTGGCTGCCATCAGCGTGGCTCCATGTGGCCTGTCAATATGTATGTGAAGTAGAGAGAGTGACCTGCCTCTTCTGGTGTCAGAATCAAAAGAGGAAGTTCCTAGAAGCCTCCTGAGAAGTCCATACCCACAAGGAAGGAACATCAGACTCTGACCTGATTGAGGGGCCAGATTCCACCTTTTCATTCTTTTGACAAGTTGACATGACATTGGCTAACTACCACAACCAGTGATTATTTACTGCCTACGTTTGTATTTATATTTAACCTTTCTGTTCACACTAAAAGTACAAAACTATATATAGTCTTAGTATTCTTTTTTGGGGTTTATTTATTTATTATTTTTCTTGTATAAGAGAAATATACTACTACTAAACCTCTACTATAAGTTTGGTAGCCATGAGAACCCTTCTATTAATGTAGCATGTTGGGGACATCTTCCTGCTCCTAAAGGAGTGAGGTTCAGTTATTTCCACACGCAGTGTCTCAGTATTCTTAGAAGGTGAAGAAAACTTGTTCTGATTTAACAGATAGGTAAACAATTTTTTAAAAGTTTGTCATAGTAACACTGCATTTGGGACTATGACCAAAACTTTACCTATAATACTTTGCTTTCTCAACAGTGTTACAAATTGAACTCAATAGTTTTTCCTGCTTCCCAGATTTGATAAATGAGGATTAGAAGGCTTAATTTATTTTTCCAGCTACTTTATTATTGGATCGAAGAGTCTAATAAAGTCTGTACAAATGCAGCACTCTACTTTGAACCTCTGATGTGCCTATACAGAAATTGTTTATATTCACATAATGACTAAGATGTTGAGCAAGAAATTAAACTCTAGATGTTTGAACCCTCTCCCATGACTTCTCAAGTTCCCTGAGAGAAGGATTTATTTAAGGATCTAAGGATGTGCAATGATTTACTATGACATATATCTAAACTAACAGATAAACTTTTTCTATTATTTATCCAAAGAAGTCATAAGAGTGGACATTGTGTTCCAATTGTTAGGACAAGGGAGAAAAGGGTTTTGAATGCATGATGACACCGGTGATCCCTCCAATTTTACTAACTGATGCACCAATTCTTCTTATGTGGAGTTCAGCCCTGTAGGCCATGTATGTAAGGGGATAGAGGGCATAATTAATGAGAATACACTAAAGGAATATATCAGAAATCTTCAGTCAGAATGAAGAAAAGATTAGAGGCAATTTTTTCTAATGTTAGTAAAGGTCTAGAATGTGTGAAAAAGATGAGAACAAGCACATTTTTTGTACCTTAGAGAAATCCTTTCTAAAGACTCAGGGAGGCCATTTGGGGCAAATAGAAAGGAAATGTTGCCCTAGACAGCATATAACTTGCCAACAAAATTCATTATAACTCAAAAAGTGGTAAAGATTGTTACACATTAGCTCAGGACTGTTCATATCAATTCACAGATGAGAGTTGAGAAGTGAGAATAAGAGAAGTGAATAAGAGAAGTGAGAAACAGCCTTGCTTAGGTGTGAACTCTTGAAGAATGGCCATATGATTCTACGTGCTGTCTTTGAGCATGTCTATTGGACATTGAGTTCTCCATAAGAACTCTAACTGGGTGATGGAAAAGTTCAAGACTGATAGATGGTGATGGATAAAGATAGTGTTACTGAACCACACGTGAAGATTGTTAAATTGGTAAATGTTCTCTTGAAATACATTTGTTGCACTTTTAAAAAGTCACAAGCTCTTATTGAATGAGAGAAGTTATCTCTGCTAGAAATGCTCGCACTTTGACTCTTATGTGTAATTGGTTTATTCTCCTGCTTCACAGTGTACAAGCTGCTTTCTACACTCATCCTAAGTCCTGTCACCCTTATTATCTTGTTTCCTTTCCTTTAGATTACATCTGTGCTAGTCTAGGTGGACTAGAGAAACAAATTCATAAACATGCATTTGGGTATAAGGGAAAGGTTGATATATGAGAGGAATGGGAAATTGAGAAAGTATCCCCTCCCAGTCCAGTCCAAGGTCATAAGTCCAATATTAGTCTCCTTCCAACTTAAGAAGCACATACAATGACACCAGGACTATCACAGACCAGTGGGTGCAGAGTCTTGTGCATCAAGCTGGGCTAGAAGCATCTTGGAACTGGCAGGGGTCTCTCTGTGGTTTCTCCCACCCCACAGGTGTGGTCCCATGAGGGCAAGCCCATGTGGCTTCTCCTCTGGTTTCGCCAGTCTCCGGGAAACAGGATCGATCAGCATGCTGGCATCTCATCTTGTCAGTACTTCGTCTCACAGGAGCTCAGTCTCTCTCTCTCTCCTCCAATTGGGAAATACCGCATGACTTCCCAGAATTCTCAGGAGAAAGTCATGCCCACCCAGAAGCCTCATTGGCTATCTCCAGAGTGACAGGTTAGACTCCACCCCTAGATTCTCAATCATGAAATTGACACGAGAGTACATGTGTTTTATGCTTCTTCACTTTGAAGTTATACTTATCAAGAAATGACACTTGACATTTTTGTTCAGCTTAGCCATCTAAGTCAATGTTTATCATAAACATCTCGATTTGTTGAATGAACAAAAGAAAGGATGAATGGATAGGTAGTCAAGAATCTCATTTGGAATAAAATAAAACTTATCGACCCTAGAATAAGATTCAATGATTGAGGAAATGTCAATATATATATATGTACATATGTATATATGTATATATGTATATATATCTTAATTTCTTGAGTTTCAAATCTTCTGTATCTTTCCCATAATCTATAATCTAAGATATAATTTCAACTCATGTCACATGCATACTCACACACACACATACAGAGAGAAACATAGAACAAGAAAAAAGAATCTTGCTCTTTATGTTCCCTGTGGAAAATCTTGATGGGAGTGAACAAATATGCATGCATTGGATATGCATATTTGGCCTTTTCTGCTTTGTTCATCCATTCTCCTGCATTGATTCAACTCAGCCAGACGCTTGCAGCATCTAAGGGCCATCTGGCTGCCCAAGGACCTATGTACCTGATTTGTTACTGTAGAACATGCTGCCCTTCTTGGCAGCTTCTTTAAAGTGCATTACCTGGGCTGTCTAGGACATCTGCTTCCCCTGAAGAATCCTCTCTGAATTGAAATAGACACCCGATTACTGCGCATGCCAGAATGCATGCATCATCCAGTGGCAGAAGAGAGCTCCATGAAAAGAGAACCCTTCTGTTTACTGAGAAAAGCTAACTAACTAAGTAAACTAGATAAACAAACTAAGAATGATTCTAGTGCATTGAGGTCTAAATAGTTGTGACTTACGCAATCTGGAGATTCAGACTGCACAAAGTAAAGCTTAATTTGCTTTTCTTCTTAGCATGGAAAAGCTCAGGTTATTTATAAAGAGTAACATTGCAGTTCTCACTATAGACAACTTGCTGAGCTTTTCAAATCACCAGCAGTGTCATCTCAGGTCTAGTGTTGACTCAGACATGGATATTGGGAAAGAAAGAAGCCCCCAAGGGATCTCCTTTGATAATTTCTACAGCAACAAGAGGCTAACCAGGCTCCTGTAGCTTCCTTTTTTTCCTGTATGCCTGCAGTCAGACAATGCACGTGGAGGTATCTGAACTCCTTAAGTGCAGACAGTGTCCACCAATGAACATAGGGCCAACCAGTATGACGGAAGTACCACTGCTTGGGTGTCAGCGGCATATTATATGAAAATGAATCATTAAGAGTTAGCTGAAAAAATGCAGCTCATTAGCAGCATCCGTTGGTAAGAAAAAGGATAGTACTAATCTGTTGAAGTCCAACCCCATTAGGAAACACATCAGAAAAATGCTGGTAGGAGTGGATCAGAGGACTGGGAGATAGAAGATGGGGTTGATAAGACTTCTTTATTATCTCTTATTTAAATATTTTTGTTTCACCAAGTGATTGCCAAATTGTATTCCAATTATTTCGCATGCTTGAAAACAAATTCTTAACTCAAGGACAAATCGGGATGATATCTTTATCAATTCAAAGGCCAGTACATTCATAATAGATCACCTTTTTAGTTAAAGAGATAAAAATAAAGGCAATCATACTATAAATTTGAGGATTATAAGACACCTGAGGATTACAGACTAGATTGAATGAGTCAGAAAATTCTGCCAGTGCTTTTCTTGTGTTGACAATCAGCCCTCCTCTTCCTTTCAGAGAATTATTGTCATATGATGCTTCAACAGAAAGGCAGGAATAAAGTAAAGATCAGGAGATGGGGGGGCAGTGTTAACCCAGTCAACATCAGTGTTTCTATGAGAGTCAACTTCAATAAGTTTTTTTTTTTAATTGAACCCTTCAAATCACAATTAAGGGAGGAAAAACACTTGTCTACTCATCCATTGAACAAATTATATAATAAAAGTCACGATGCAAAATGTAATTAAGATGACATGTGGTAAGTGCATGTGTCACTGGCTTATTCTGTCTAGTAAGCACTCGAGACATAATATATGTTCTCCCATCTGGTACAGAACTTGAGGTAGATTCCATAATACCACTAAAGTGACCAGATTTTAAGCAGGACACCATTGACCGGGAGTAAGAGAGTGTGTGTATGTGTGTGTGTGTGGGGGGGGGTTCTTGATTAAAAAATTTGGTCTATATGGAGCAACAAGATTCTGCATAGAATGCAAAATAGCATTGTAATATATTTATTTTAATTTTAAAACATCGCGGGACATTGTTAAATTGTTAAACAACAGGATGTCTGGACACTTTACACATCTTCATGATTTCTCATATGATTCCTTGGCAAGCACAAACAGTGCCCTCTGAGCATTAACCTCAATCTATGTGAAGTCCAAAACATAAATATAGAACTAAATTTAGACATCAGGTGAAATAGTTTTAGAGTTAGCCATAATGCCAGATAAAATCCTGAATTCAAAGGGTTTAGCTTTTAAAATTTAGCATAATGCCTGAGGTCTTATGGGCTTGTGTTAAAACAAGCAGCCACCTAATTGAGGCATCAAGTATGTCCACTTGGAAGAAGCACACCAACTAGCATAATCCAAGGATTATAAATAATAAAATGCAAAGGAGAGGATTATTTCTGAGCTTACATACTGAACTCCTAGTGGGCAGAAGGCTAAAGATAATAATAGAAGCCCCAAAGCCACTTTCAAGGTCCCCACGTGGGTTTTAGTCTCCAGTGAATTCCCTCTGAGTATAGCCCAGTGGATGTCAATACTCTTGCTATCAGAGTCAGCCTTGTAAAGTCAACTATGGCAGAGGTAATTAGGTTAGCTTCTGTCCTACAGGTCACTGCGTCGGTATCAACTCGAAGGGAGTGAATTTTGTTTGATGTAGAATAAAATGTAATACCTTATCATCGATCTCTTTTTTGAGCCGTTTTAAAATAGTTTCTGTTTTTAACATTTTCTATTTTCTTTTTGATTAGATTTTTTCGATGTTTTGTGTGGACATTTTGTTTGTTTGCTTGCTTGCTGAATGTGTTTTGTATGATCTGTATATGGAATGTAAGATAGGTATATCTATAGATACAGTCACTGGATTGATAATTGCCTATGCACATGGCAGAAAACAATGGGAGGAAATAGGAAACTAACAATGAGTAAGAGCTAAAAATGTTCTAAAATTGATTGGGGGAATGACTGCACATATTTTAAGGTGATTGTTTTATTCAATTTAATGATATATGAAGTATAGGTCATTAAAACTGTTTTTAAAAATCATAGACTTAGCCTGTAAAGAGTAGGTGAGATTAAGCAGCTCATAAAAGTCAGATGATTAGCTGTTAAATTACAAGGTAACAAACATGAAAAGCTCTTGGTTTCACTCTACCAGATGGTACTTTCTGAAGCCTGTTTTTGTATTGTCACCTCTGACATACTTAGGAGGACCTGAAGCATTCTCTCTGTCTCTGTTCCATAGCTTCTCTGTACACCTAGTACCTACACACACACACACACACAAACACACACACACAAATGTGTTTTCCCTAAGGATCAAAACAGCTCGGCTAACTTCGCCCTATTCTTTTTGACTGCCATAGAGCAATTTTGTTTCCAAATTCACAGCTACCAGCTTAGATCTCATCGGGCTGGTATATAGAAAGTAATCTAGAAGAGAAAGAAATACAAAAAAAAAAACAAAAATCCAGAGAAGTGGGACACCCACCAAGAAAGATTCTGGGTTCTTTATTTGTTCTTTTACCATATACAGAGAGCTGAATTTTCTTACTTTGGTTCAGAAAATTGCAGCATTATTTTCTAGAGAGTGGTTCTCAGCCTGTGGGTAACAACCCCTTTGGGGGTTGGGTTGAATGACCCTTTCCTAAGAGGTCACCCAATTCATAACAGTAGTAATATTACAGATATGAAGTAGCAATGACAATAAGTTTATGGTTGGGAGGGTTCACCACAACATGAGGAACTGTATTAAAGGGTCACAGCATTAGGAAGGTTGAAAACCACTGGTCTAGACCTTTGGAAGTAGACTGTGGATGATTTTCTCTCCCTCGGTAGTTAGGACTGCTTTGCCCCCAGAGCTGGCATCATCATACCACCGTACCGTCAGCCTCTACACAGGAGGAAGAGGCGTGCTTCCATGTCTATAAGGAAGTGCAGTCTCACACGCTTACAGGGGGCGTTCTACCCTGACACAGAGTCACTATGAGTCAGCATCCACTCGATGGCATGAAGGATTGTAGGTTTTGAAGTGGTCAGGAGCGCAACCACCTTGGACACTAAAAGCAATAATTGCATTTCCACCAAAAAGGTGAAGAAAAAGCACACTTGACCTAACCCATGACTGGAATGCCTTTTTATGTTCTCCTTTACAGACATTTTCCCACTGGTTCATAAAGTTTCTACACAACTGGACATAGAAATTACTTTCCTTTTCTGAATCTGTCCTTGGAACCGTTGTGATGTAGTGTGCTATGCACTAAGCGGATGATGACAAGGTTAGCTGTTTGAAACCACCAGCCTCACCACAGGAGAAAGGCGAGGGTTTCTGCTCCAGTAAGATTTACCATCTCAAAAACCCACACGAACCATTCTCTTTGGTCTCCACATTCATTGTGAGTCAGAATCAACTGGCTGGCAGTGACAGACTACATGTCCTAAACTCTGCTCCTGTGAATGCCTCCTAACTTGACATTATGCCCGTGTCATGATGTGGCATGTCCCTGACCTCTTCCTGTGTCTACTGTCTTCCTCAAACTGAGAGGGCTAGACCTTATTTCTTGTATGAGGTGGATTCACAAAACTTATGGAAAAATCATCTTTTAATTTCAACTTCCCATGAACTTTTTGTAGCTCCTTCTTATTGATGTCAATCTCTGCTTAGGAAAATGTTTTAAGGCCACAATAATGTCATCCTTGTGCATATGGTCAAAGGTTCCTCTTGTCTAATGTTGTTTACACCAAGCTGCCTTTCTTTTTTCCCCACTGTAGCTGCATGCCTGCCATTTCAGTGGCATTTCAAGTTCACAGGACACTTCCCTGGGAATTGTTATGTCTACATCCTTAAAGCCCAGAGCTGTGCAATCAATCGCTACTGTGAAAAGATATATTGTAACATTCCGAACAAGTCAGCTAACTGTGTTGTGACTTTTCTGTTACCCCATCTATAAACCACAGGCTTTGTACATGTCACCTAAGGAAGGTATTATGAGAGTTAATGAGCCAAGAGGTTTTAAGGGGGGTTTTTCCCTGTCGAATGAAGGTGCTGCTTAAGTATAGAACATTCCACGCTTGTGTGGCTTGATTCTTCAGGGCCAACGCAACGTAGAAGAACGTTATGGTTCTGCCATTAAAGGGCATAGGGCAACATCAGTATATTCTCTACGTAAGTTGTAACCACAGTTTACAAAAGATGCAATGATGTGTTGTTTTATTTTTTTAACACTGCTCAGTGGTGTCTCCTTTCTTCACTGCAACTGCCACCTCCCCTACATGCTGGCATTAGCCTCATTTTGCCCAATTTGTCCTTTGTTCCCTTGGCACTACATGTATTCCCTCAAAAATCCCTTCAGGAGGAAATGAGCTCAGGTGGAGAAATGTGAGGTGTACAAATAAATCAGCTAAAGTGGATGATAACAGAACAAGCCTGCGGGGCAAGAGATCCCTCTGGCAGGGTTGTCGCTGTTCCTTTGGAGACACAGAAGCAAGCGGACATCTGCGGCTAAGATGCGTTAAAGGGTGTTTGCTAGCACAGCTGTGTGAGAAGGTACAGCGGGCCAAATGGGGCGAACATAATACGCCACCTTCAAGTAGCATTTTTGATCTTTGCAGCAGAGAGGAGACACACTCAGATTATGAGGCCTTTCCAGAAATCTTTCATCCAACTTACGTTATTTTAACTTTTTGACAATTCTGTAGGGTCCTGCTTGGCTTCCCTTGGGACTTTGCTTTCTGCTGAGCTCATTTTCCTATTAAAATCTAAGTAAACCAACCCTGTTAGCATTGAGTCAGTGCCATGGGACGTGGAGACAATACTGAGATAATACTATCGAAAGGCCAGTCTTTTTCTCTGGAACCTGCTGATGGTTTCAAACTACCGACCATGCTGCTCACCACCCAACAGGGAGCGATCAATACCACGTCTCCTGTTCTCCATATAAAATCATCAACCACTCTGAATACAACTCCTCTGCCTTCCACGGACTACTATTAATAATTACTGTTAAGAGGCACCCAGAGGTCACTGTTGGTTGGGACATTTATTTGGGTTTTGTTCTTTTACGCTATGTTCTTGACTGCCATCATTGAGGGGAGATTCACATTGGTGAATGAGATTGGCTGTAAGGGATTTAGAATGCATTTTGGGTTTTTTTACTGCATGTGTGTCTTCTGGGCTAGGTTATTTTTTGGGAACTTTTAAAGATAAGCCTCACTTTTTATAAGAAAGCTAGTTTTCCTAAGCAGGGGGAAAAACATACATATTCAACAATGTTCAGGAAAAATCTCTTTGTCTGAATAATGAGAGGAAAGCTAGAAGTTGGAAAACAGGGAGGTCGAGAAACTGTTTTTCATGTGTGGTTGTTTGTTTTTCTCTCCCTCTGTGCTGGCTTCTTGCCTCCTTTCCTTTCCTTTGTGCTACCCTGCTTGTAAGAGTAAGGAAGGCAGAAAGAAAAGACTCCCTCTTGGTTTTCCCACACTCTGAGATACCCTAAGGCTTACAAGATGATACTTTCTCTACTATAGCCAGTCACTGTAAATCAGTGGTGTGAATAAGCACACTTGAAGCTTTCTAGATCTGCATGTTTACTAAGTTTTACAAGCTGAAAAGCATGGACTCTTGGGGTGTTAGGGGGTGTTTTAACATTAAAACAGTTCTGCCTGGTGCTGTGAATACAAGTACCCAAAAATCCGTTTTCTTCTTCCTCTTCCACGAAGTTGCAATTTTTCCCTGGACTCATTGACGCTTTCTACATATGCACTACTTCCTCCCAAACTGTATAGTCTTTTCAGATTAAAAAATGTTTTAATGTTCAGCATTCATTCACTTTTTAATTGGAAGATAGCAATGGTTTCCTTATTTCAGTAAACAATCAGTAATCATTCTGAATTAAGCATCGTAAAACCGGTATAGTTCCTCTGTCTATATTCTGTCTCTGCTGCAGAGATTGAGGGCTTTCTTACATCTAAATTCTCTAAGTTCCTGTCCTGCTTTGGGAAAATATTTCAGTCTGCTGCTCGGTATATGAAATTGCAGAGTGAAATGTGTATATTTCACAGGTTGTAGGTCTTAGAGAACCTGATAAATAGCTGAATTTTAAATGTATTAAATATTCGGGATGATGTGTTTTCCATTCCTCTTTGCACTAGTTAATTTGCAGAGGCTGATCTTTTGTTTTTCTTTTGCTTAAGATTTAAAAAGCTGAGATACATATTTCTGAAAGGGTAAAAAAAGAATCAGATGGGAGAACACTGCCTAAATAAAAAGGAATGGATGCAGTTATATATACTAACTGGTAAATTCTGGAAGGTGTTTTATTTTGAGTCTGTGGCTAATAAAGTTTCTTTCCAGAGAGGTATCTTGTGGTACTAAAGTGTCAATCAAAGGACTGGTGGATCTATATATAACGTTGTTTCTTGGTACCAAATATGAAGCACCAGCAAAGCGCTGTTACATTGTGGGTATGCTTTCTTTGCTGTGTAGAACTCCAGTTTGAGCATTGTGCCATTGGTCTGTACTTTTTTTTATTTTAACATGAACTAGAAGTGATCTTTTGGGAACATCATGCATATGTATAGCAGTTTTCCCATTATGGATGTGATTGACATCAAAGAATGTGACACAGCTCACAAATGAAAGTAAGGGGCCCATGCTTGTCACTGAACAAAGAAAAAGAAAAGGTTACATCAGGCTGCATAACTTAATATCTACAAGACTCTCAGACAGCACCACAGACTATTCTTTCCCAAACCTATGTTAAAATCTAGTGATATAAAAATAAACTCAAGGCAGATCACAGATATTGAGGTAAAATCCCAAACTATTGGGGATATCAATGGGACAAACCAGAGAACTCTAGTGCAGGTAGTTCACTGGCTCTCAGAAATAGGGAAGGATACAAAATACATGACTCACAAATTGACAAGTGTAATACACTGAAGATAAAATACCTGTGTAAATGGAATGAATTTGCCAAAAGAGAAATAAGAGAACCCACAAACTGGCAAAACACCTTTAGCAATTACACATCAGACAAAGGCCTAATTACTAAAATCTATAACATTCTGCTAGCTTACAATAAAAAAAACCCAATTGCCCATTAAGGAGGTGGGCAAAGAACCTGAACAGAAGTTTCACCAGGGCAGAAATCTGAATGGCCAATAAACATAGGAGAATATGTTCTAGATCACTATTCAAAGAGACATGCAAATTAAAATTATTATGAGATACCAGCTAGCACGCTCAAAGATATCAAATTCAAAATATCGGAGAGTAACCAAGTTTTGGAAGAACTGTGGTGAGACAGGAACTCTCATTCACTGTGGTGGAACTGTAGATATGTATGGCCGTGATGGAAATCAACTTGGCAATATCTAAAACAGAAGGAATTTGAGCTACCATACCCCCCAGCAGTCCCACAGCTGGGCATATACCCAGAAGAGGCAGGAAACAAACCATGGCCAGACATCTGTGTTTCAATGTTCTTCATGGCACCATGCACAATTGCAAGGAGTTGAAAAAAAAACCAAATTTCCATCAATGGATGAATGCATTAAAAAACTGTGGTACATATATACAATGGAGCACTACACTTCCTTAAAAATAGTGATGAACACATGAAGCACATGACTGCATGGGAAGAACTCGAGGAAATTATACTAAGCAAAGTAAGCTAAGCCTAGGACAAGTTCAACAACACTTATGCAAGCTTAAAAATGCAAAAGGGACATAAGGAAAAGTACCTGTATACATGCATTCCTGGGGTGAGGTCCAGGTACTCTGGCAGGGGCCAGAGCCAATCCAGGGATATGTATGGCAGCCAACTTAAAAGGAGGGAAATAGGGGGAAAAAAGACATGGCTAGCAGGGGAACAGGGCACTGATCTACCCAAGAAGAGACTATTGTTTATATCGTCACAGGAGAGGGAGAGAGGGACAAGACATCAATCCATGCACCAACAATCATCATTTTATAAACATACCAGCATCAAGGAGGGAATGAATGGAGAAGATTGCAGGGCCGACCCTAATCCCAAATATGTGGACACTCTCCCCGCACACTCTCATATACACACACTAGAAGAATGCACTTCAGAGGACAGCACTGAAACTAAAGCTCAGGGAGCGGGGCACATCTGTTCAGAACACATATGAACACAAAAGAGGGAAGAAGAGAGTGAAACACATCCCGGACCACCAAACCTCAAGGACGATATTCCTGCTCAGAGCAACCAATGCACAGAGAGAACCATAAAGCCGGGCCCACTACAAGACATGACATCCCTCACTGACCTGTAGCTCTGTGGGAGACAACACTGGAGACACAGTACAGGAATTGTGCCCCATCTGACCGCACCACACCAGGTGACACACATAGAGCAGGAAACAGAGCAGCAAGAGGAGCAAAGCAATGAGAACCCCGAGGAATACCAAAAATAAACTTTGGGATCAGGGCATGGCACACCATCAGACTTGACAAGAAAACACTCATAAAGTAAACATACAGACTTATATAAATATGTAAATATGAAAATATTTATATATGATGATGGGGAAATAGATCTATGTGCATTTATTGATAAATTAAATGTGAAGACAGCAGAAGGACATTGGGTTTCTAGTCAAGTACTCCCTGAATGCAAGAACATTTTGTTCTTTTTCTTTTTTCTTGAAATCATTTTATTAAGGACTCATCATACAGCTCATATCATAATCCATACTTATATTCATTGTGTCAAGCACATTTTTACCTTTGCTACAATCATCATTTTCATAACATTTTCTTACTACATGAGCCCTTAATATCAACTCCTCATTTATTTTCCTTCACCTCCTACCCTCTCTGTCTGATGAACCCTTGATAATTTATAAATCACTGTTATTTTTTCATGTCTTACACTATACAATGCCTCCTTTCACCACTTTTCTATTGACCGACCCCTGCGAGGGAGATATATGTAGATCATTGTGATTAGTTCCTTACTCTACTCGCACCTCTCGCTCCTGTTATCTCTACTCATATTGTTGGTCCTGAGGGGCTTATCTGTCCTGGATTCCCTGTTTCAAGCTCTTGTTTATACCCCTGTACATGCTCTGGTCTAGCTGCATCTGTAAGGTAGAATTCCAGTCATGATAGTGAGACGGGGGAGGAAGATCAAGCATTAACGGACTAGAGGAAAGTTGAATGTTTCATCGATGCTGTACTGCCCTCTGTCTGGCTGCTCTCTTCCATGTGACCTTTCTGTAATGGGATGTCCAATAGTTTACAGATGGACTTTGAGTCTTCACTGTTAACTCCCCTTAATTCACAGTAATATGATTTTTTTTTGTTTGGGTCTTTGATGCTTGACACCTCATCCCATCGACACCCCATGATCACACAGGGTGGTGTGTTTCTTTCATGTGGATTTTGTTGTTTCTAAGTTAGAGGGTTGCTTGTTTATCTTCAAGTCTTTTAGACTCCAGACACTATATCTTTTGATAGCCAGACACCATCAGTTTTCTTCACCACATTTGCTTATGCACCTATTTTGTCTCTCGTGATCATGTCCAGAAGGTGAGCATCACGGAATGCCAAGTTAATAGAACAAAGTGTTCTTGCATTGAAGGAGTAATTAAGTAGAGATCCAATATTTTCTGCTAACTTAATACTAAACAAATAATGTAAATGTATTTACATATGTAGAGGCCTGTCTTTAAACTTCTATAAATACCCACTTGGCTCCTACTTCTTTCCTCTATTTCTTTTTACTTTATTTTGTCCCACTGTCATGATTGGTCTTCAGTCAGGTTTTAGTCATCCCTCTCAGTTACATTACCCTTGTTCAAGCCCTAAAACGCATTCTACACCCTCCTCACCATCAAATTTAGATCATATGTTGCTCCCTTGTCCCTGGGTTTGTTAGCAACCACATCCTTTCCTCCGCCCCCACCCCATCCTTTTTCCCCCAGAACTGTTAGCCCTGTTATTTTCTCCTCTGGATTGCTTATCCTGCCTATCTTATCTAGATAGATTTATAGAGACTATAGCAATAGTAAACACAAAGACAAGGCAGAGAAAAAGGAAACAACAAAAGGAAACAACAAAACAATAGCAAAAACCTAATAACAACAAAAAAGAAAAAAGGAAAGAAAAGCTTATAAATAGTTCCAGGTCTTTTTGTTGACCTTTCAGACTGTTTTCCAGTCCCAGCGTTCTGTGATGCTCATCTCCCTGACATGATCATTGAAGACAAAAAGGGTGAATGTGGTGAGGAAAAGCAAACAAAAATTATAAACAAATTCACTGTGGGCCTGCTAAACAGGGCGGCAATGGCAGCAAAAACACCCAGAAGGCTGGATAAATATCCTTGTCTGTCCACATGTGGCCCACAGGCCATAGTTTGAGGACCTCTGGTCTAGAGTCTTAAAGGCTCAAAGATAAACACACAGTCGTCTAGCTAAAAATCATCAAAACCCACACAGAAGCAGCACACTTACCTGTGTAATCAGGAGGTGTCGATGAGAACAGGTATTGGGCATCAAAAACCCAGAACAAAATATCATATCAATCTGATCGAGGGGGAGGGAAGACTGTAGACCCAAATTTTATCTGTAGACAATTGGACATCCCCTTACAGAAGATTCACAAGGAACAGAAAATCCAATCAGAGTTCATTGCACCACAGAAGAAACATACAACTTTCCTCTGATGCTTTAATGTACATCCCCCCAACTATAAAAGCTGCAATTCTACCTTACAAACCTAGCTAGACCAGATCGTGCACACAGATGCAGAAAACAGCTAGCAACACAGGAAATGCAGGGCAGATAAACCCCTCAGGACCAATGAAGAGCAGTGATTACAGGAGATGAGAGTGAAGGTGGGGGGAAAAAGGGGGAATCCATCCAAATGATCTATATATAATCCATGTACCAGGGGAATGGACAGCAGAAAAGTGGGTGAAAGGAGACAGCGGTTGGCATAAGTCACGAGAAAAATTATAATTTATAAATTATCAAGGGGTCATAAGAGAGACAATGTATGGGAGAGGGGAAATGAGCCGATACTCAGGGCTGAAGCAGAAAGAAAATGTTTTCAAAATTATGATGGCAACATATGCACACACATTCTTTATATAATGGCGGATGTATAGATTGTGATAAAAGTCTTATGAGCCCACAGTAAAAAGATTTTTTTTTCAATCTAGTGAAAAAATGAAGTGGTTGTGCAGTGGAAGAAAACATTTTTGTTTGAGAGAAAAGGCAGCACACTTAGTGAACTATCAAGTGAACCCATTTATGTGATACTATCTTGGAAGTAATGCAGTCAGAATATTTCTTCTTACAAGTAAGGATGGTAATGGCTAGATTTCATCTTCTATACTGTGGGCATGTTGGCAGGAGAGATCATAATGTTCGGCAAACTAGATGGATGGCAGGAATGTGTCAGGACCTCAATGCGATGGATTGACCACGTGGTTGCTACGGTGAGCTCAAGAACAGAGGCCTTTATGAGGAGAGCACAAGAGCAGGCAGGCCCCGTTTGTTCTCTGTGAGTAGAACCAACACAATGGGGCTTAACATCATTATCGTCCACAGGAGTCTGAGTTTCTGACTGTTGCAAACGTTCAAGTACTTAAATACTAATGAAGAGTTTGACAGTTTGAACTCAAAATTCCTTGTGATATAGGCCTGGTGGTTTCCTTTTGAAAGATCATACTCTTAAAAACCCTATGGATCGGTTCTACTTTGTGCACATGAAGTCACTCAACGTGATCTAACAACAACAGTCATGTGTTTATGAACATGTTCTCAAAAGAAGATACAAAAGCAAATCCTTCACACCATAGTAATACTGGTCCAGTTTGTAACGTACAGAATGAATATTCCATCTATACTCAACTTTTCAGCTTTCCCCATTCCTCCCACCACAACCTTCCTTATAACTTTTATTCTTTCCCTTATCGTTCTATTGGCAATTATTTATTGTTAAATGCACACACCTGGTTTACTCACTAGCATCTCATTTTGGTTGAGGGCTTTAATAATGTAAGCTATTTGAATCCACCAACTAACTGTCATTAAGTCAATTCCTATTTATAGCAACGCTATATAAGTTTTCTGATACTATTAATCTTTGTGGATGAAGATACCATCACCCTTTTCCCCACAGAATGAATTGGTGAATTTGAATGAACCCAATTTGAATGAACACTTACACCCAACGCACCAGAACTCTTTAGCAGATATAGAAAAACAAGACCAAATAAATAAATAGTTGGAGAGCTACACATAATACATTACTCATAGTCACTACCCTAACAAAAAATTCACTTTGTATATATTTTTTTGCATTATAAGAATCTGTCGCTGCAATCCTTGAGGCACACTGGATGTGTGTCTCTCTTTGAGGGTTTGTTAGGAGAACAGACTGGGAGAACAAATCCTATTTTAAATCTACCATCATGCCAATGTGATCATTCCCAGGAACCTCTTTGCACAATGCTTGGCACATAGTATGTATGAGATATATGTTTTCCCATTATTTACGCTACTTTTAGTGTCTTCTAGACGGAGCTACAACATGTTTTATTAGACCTTCTCAGTCAAAGCAATAAAAAGGCACTTTAAAAAATAGATATGCCAATATGCTTCATAAAATTGCTCCTTTTCCCCACCCAAGGGACTTGCCTTTCACAGTTCATCATTAATGACATTCCTGCAAGTATGGGTGCTCAAGTGCATTATAGTATCCTTCCACACATCTTCTCCTCTAGTATTTTCTCACTGCAAGCTTCCTGTTGTAAGGTGATGTGATAGCAAGCCTAGAAAATTAACAATGAGACTGTCAAACCTCCTCAGCCATAGAGTATTTGTGATTTTGCTTTTTCAAACATTCCTTTAATTAATGTAAGCATTTCCGAACTCTCCATTGTACAGACCATTTTAACTTAAACGCCTAACTGAACAATTATTAAAAGTAATGTGTGTCAGTCTGGCTGGACTAGAGAAGCTAATTCATAGACACACATATGTGTACACAAAAGAGGTTTATATTAGAGTGATTGTTCAGTTAGAAAACATCCCAGGCCTGTCCATATCCAGAACATAAGTCTTATATTAGGCACCATGTCTGATATCAATCTGCAAGGTCCTCTTCAGACTCAGGAAACAGATGCAAGCATGCCTAATGCAGAAAGGTCACAAGCCAGTGGATGGAAAGTCTTGTGGATCCAGTGATGGCATCCCAGTGCTGGCAGGTGTCTCCACGTGGTTCCTTCAGTTCCATGACTCTAGTGTGTGTCTTGTCCACAGAAATGTCTTGTAAGGAGTCAGTGCTTGCCCTATCTCCAGTGACATATTTATTTCCATGCTGCCTCCAAATGAGGTCATCAAGATGCGACCTGGTTGACAGGCTAAACTTCACCTCTTCACTCTTCAGTTTCAAATTAACAACACATTATGAATCTCCCACAGCATTACAGCTGTACTTCTATCCATGGATAGTCTTACAACACATACAGATATAGAAATATCCTTTGTCAAATGAATATATACTTAGGAGTATAATCATATTAGTCTTTCCAACTTATCAAGCATTCCTATCTATATATCCACTCATAGATTGTTGTTTGTTTTTACTGCTACTCGAAGATTGTGTACTTAGTCATGTCTATTTGGGCCCTTGTAACTCTTGGACACCTCTCCATGTCTTCCTTTTCTGTGTGGGGAGGGTGCTGGATTTACACACTATGAAAAGAACAGCATTGGAATATTAGGCCAATTATAGGAAATTATCAGTGGATTGGATTGAACTTCAAGTAATAAATCATTTGTCATATACCTATTAGGCCTCTCAGTAGACAGGACTGTTCAGAAACTTTACTTATTAAGTGTAATCTGGATTGTGCTCAAAGCACTAGAAAATGCAATGCTTTCTACCATTCCACATATGATCTCAAGAGCAAAATAAATAAAAGAGGAGAGAGGTCTGACTTCCTATGTATTTAAACATCAAAGGTATCCAACTAAACAGTTTTCCTAATTTATTTTTCATAGATTTAGTTAATACACAATACTTTAAACATTAATACAGACATTTCCTTTGTAGTCACAAACATGCAGACTTTGGTGGTAATTTCTTCACTTCCATACCTGTTATTTTATATTTTAAATAAAAAATATTATTTTAAAGGACAGGTTTTCTTCTTTAAGTTTCTTAATCTCACACTGATCACTTTTGTCATTAAATTTGCAACATGACATTCTTTTCTAGAGGGATTTTGGCATTAAAATTTCCATAAAAAGATCATCATTTTCATCAGCTCAATCATAAGATAATTTACTGCATGCCTTAATTTGGCTTCACTCCTATTTGGCATACTTTGAAAGACACTGTGAACATAGTCTTCTCTCAATTGCTAGTATAAAGGGTACAATTTTGTTTTGGGTTTTAGTAGATCAATTTGTGTGTTCACAGTTAAAGCAACCAAATGAAATAAACAACTGGGAAGATAGCATTGTTTTCTGCACATTATATTTTAAGACATACACTTAAGTGCCCATAATCAAAATGATCTCAATAAAAAGCCCAGAAATGTTTGCTTTTATCATTCATTCATTCATTTGTTCAATGGTATTTCTTGAATAATGGACTTTCTTTAGGTCGAGATTATTCTAAACATTGGTACAGGCTTTTAAATGGAGTCAAGTCTAGGGAAGCAGACCCCTTCACTGGTGTAGCGTTGATTCTGACTCATGGTGACTTTATACGTGCGAGTAGACTTGCTCCTGAGTTTTATGAGACTAAACCTTAAAGCAGTAAACATCTCCATCTTTCTTCTTAGAAGCAGTTTGCGGCTATGGACCATGGACCTTGTGATTAGTGGCCCAACACTTATCTCACAATGCCACCAGGGTTCCTAAGTGAAGCAGAGAAGTAAGCGGATAATAATTCAATAGTGTAAGTACTATGACAGTAGGAAAGGGTGGTTTGCTAGATCATGGGGAGTGGATAAGAGGATATTGGTTTAGTTTTATAGGAAAATATTTGGATAGCTTTGGTGGTGCATTGGTGAGTCTATGGATTAGATGCTGAGTTTTCTAAGGGCATGGTCAGTGGGCCAAAGCCATAATCAGTTCATAGGATATGCTCCCATGGAGTTTTACAATCTCAAAAACCCTATATAAATCTTATAGGTTCCCTATGAGCAATAATTGACATAACTGCAGCAGATGAATTAATAAGCCACCACATTTGTTCAGTACTAGAAATATCTATTTTTCCTTATAGCTAAAGATTCAGAACTACACCAAGAACTAAAACTCAAAAAAAGTTCTTCCTTTGAAAGAAGTGTTTGTAGCTAAAAGGTATCTTGGAATCCAGAGCTATTAAAGATTTTCATTCAATGGCTTTCTTAACTCTTGACTTCATTAATGTTTTATTATCATCAATGCAGAAAATTCTGTTAAGATCTTGCAGGGCTATATAATAGAGGGAATGTGTGATTATGTGTTTTTTTCCCTAAAATTCTATGACCTTTCTCAGCATTCAATGCCAGGAAAAAGATACGGTTTGCTGGTTTTGTTTCTTTTGAGTATACACATCACACCTGTGATAAATTTAAGTGCTGTGAAACCAAATTGCCTAAGATTTCTTTTAATCTTCGCAGATTCAGTCACGACTCCACATGTATAGTAAACTATACTGGTTGTTTCTGATCATCAGGAAAAAACAAAATTATATTTGAAAACTATGGCATACGGCTGCATTATTTCAACCTATGTTCAAATAATACAAAGACAAAGGCAGATGCTAAAATTTCCCCTTGAAAATATGGAAACTGTATTTTGACTCTTCCCAGGGCTGCAGTCCTCATGGTCGGCAGTTCGAAACCACCAGGGAGAGAAACACTAGACATTGTACTCTCCTCAAGAATTACAGTCTCAGAGTCCCACAGGGGGTCGCTATGTGTCAGCATTGATTCCTTGGCAGTGAATAAAGATGAACACTTAGGCTCCTCGTGTGTGATCCAGAAAGCTTTACACTCCATCCACTAGAGGGCAATCAATACATTAGGCACAGATAATTCCCCCCATCCTAACTTGGAACCTTCTAACTTTAGAGGATCAGTAGATATAGAGAGGAGAGAAAAAGAAATGCTCTTCTTCTTGCCACCAAATTAGATGGTACTGCAATCTCCTCTGGACTCTCTTTAGAGACAGTGGGTTTGGAAGAGGCAACTACAATTAGTCTAGGCTTATCCTTTTGACTTCTAAACTCTCTTATACAAATTTTAAATAGCTTACTAATAAATGAACATATAACCTAGAGGAAGCATGCTTTCATTCCAAGTGAAGTGGTATTTTCGTTTGTCACACACTATCCCTCTTATCTCTGCCAGCAGGTACTGGTAGCACACATATAGATAAAACCCTTTTCAAGCAGAGGATCCCATAAACAAGGCACATTATGGGTTTACTTGTGCTTACTAATGTGTATTGGATAGTTTCATAGGGGTTGACAACATCTTGTTAAGCAAGTCATACCTGTGCTGGAAACAGCGGGTAAAAGAATATCATGGAGGGCTAAGGAAGCGCAAGTGAGCCTGCGTCTTCATTGTTCACTGGTACTCTACTCTTTCAGAGATTGTAAATCCGAAGAGACTTTACAGGTTGGGCTGCGGAGTAAGAAGAGAGACAGAAGTCACACATACCAAGTAGTAGAATGTTTGGTGACAAAAAATGGGAACTTCTTCACTCTATATTAATAAATAAATACACAGAAGCCCATGTTTACCTTGTTTATTCAGTAATCTGACACTTGTCAAACCACGTTGTAAGGAGATGCTTCTCTTTCTTATGATAACTTTTTCTAGTAGAGAAGCTTACTAGCTTTTGCGAAGACTGGCAATGCATATGCAAAAACAGTTTAAGGGTGAGAATTTTAATAATTTCTGATGCATAAGATATTGAAATTTCCTGAAGTCAGGAAAGGACATGTGCTTTACACTCACATCAGGCAAGGCTGGCACTGCAGAATCTGGGGTCTCTTGTGAACTTGCTAGGCCTTGTGGGTTCTACAGTTGCTGCATATCTCTTTCTATATATCTTCCCCTTGCCAGCATACTGCTTCAAGAAACTTCACGAATCACAAATATTTTGAGATTCATAGGATTAGTAAGGAGCAATATCTTTAAAGTTGGAGATGAAACCATATGTGTACAAGAACTATTTTTACTCATTGGCATTTGATGAAATTATAGATGTGTTCCTGCAAAAGTGTATTATTATACAAAATACTTTACAGGAATGTAGCAATGCTGTATGCATTTGTGTGCATTCAATTTTTATGTATTCAAAGTCTATTTCATTAAAATAAAAATCATAGCTCTGAATGTAATTTGCAGCATAAAACTTCCAGTGATATTGTTTTGTGAGATCAGATCTTCAATCTTTATATTTGTTTTTGTTTAAAATATAGTATTTCCTCAACCTGAACCTGTTTACATTACCCTTGGTAATTTAAAACTTTCACTTTGGGGAAGCAGGTCCCAAATATAAGGCAAGATATTAGTTTCTTAATTTCAATTGGCACAGTATCAATATGTCAGATCTAACCTTTCTCTAGATTTTGTCTGTCAGATATGTAAAACTACAGTTCTATACCTCTAACACATCTAGTTTGCATCAATCAATAACTTCCTCAATAGTTCTAAATTTAAATCTAAGCGAATGTTCCTGATTTATTTAGAAGATAAATGAACATATTTTTGTTGTCACTTCTGCTATTCTTGTACATAGGGACCTCTTTCTGGAGAGGTTTAGACCCCCACTTTAGCATAATTTTAGCAAGCAAAAAGAACCATGCATTTGTGATCAGACATTTGAGTTTGAATTTTGGCAGTGCAGAATCCTGAATAACCTTAGCAAGCATGTAACCTCTTTTACCTTTTCTTTTATTTGTACATTGGTATTCTGTTGCTTTAAAGTTTCTTAGCAGGGAAAATTGCTGAAAATATCATTTTACTTTGTTATGGATTATTCCCTGGAATGTACTCTTACGATGGCATTGTGTGTGTGTGCAGCATTTCATCATGAATTTAAACTTGTTGAATCACTATATAATGAACTTAAGCATAATTTTAACTTAATGAATTGCTGAAGCAAATATAAACTCATAGATTTTCATATGCAAGTATACATATACTTTTACATTTATTTGGAAAAAAATTTTGTTTCAGACTAGAATAACTTCTCATGCAAGCTGTTAATTCATACCAATCTTGGAGCAGATAGCCTGAAATCCAGCAAAAGTCCTCTTGATGACCGACCACATGGCTGTCGGCTTCTTAACATGTCTCTAATGATTATGATCCCCCTACCTCAGTAAGTGACTGTGAATCTAACCCAGTGTTATTTGAGAAAATATTTGAACAATATAATGCTTTATCAAAATATCTGAAAGTTAGGAAGCCCCTATTTTATCTTATCCAACACATTCCTGCTATTTCAATTTTATTTTTATTTAAATTTTTCAAAGCTGATAGCAAAATGTCCTAATGGTGCCTCTCAGCAAGCAAATATTTTCATTATTTCTAAAGAACAAAGTAAAACTACTACATTACTGACCATTACTAAATTCTGATCTCCGTTCTTAGGTTTGGTAGTAATATGTCTGAAGGTGGGGGTGTTAGTTTTTTTAATAATTGTTATGGGGTTTTAACTTTAGTGGTATCATGGTTAAATAATAAAGTTTAGAATTTTCAGAATAATATATGATCAGGTGTGGCACTGTCACAGTGTCTACCATGGCTTTTTTTTTCAAATATGTGATGAAATATACCTACCAGTAGATTAATATATCTCTCCCAGGAGCCATTTTTTTTCTTTTTGAAAATATACTTACCCCATGACAGACAGAATTTAAATCTGTGGATATTGTCACTCTGTCAAAATGATCAGTATAATCTAAAGCGATTTTAAAGGAAGCTTTTCCTACACATGTTGTCCTTCCTGTTATTAAATGAAATAAGTTGAATATGGCTTATAGGAAGAGTGTGCACTATTTTCAGTATCTTAACAATACTAAAGCACAGTGGCTGTGTGTTCTTGCCATTACCAATCTGCACCGAGAAGTGCATTCTAAATTTGCATATGCTGCCAATGAACAGGGTTTCAGGAAAATAGAAGATGAAGGATTTAAGAAAAAAATATATTCTTCTTCTCTGGATCTCGAAACACAAGTAGAAATTTGAAAATTCCCATTTACTGCAGAGTGACACACTGTCTAATCAAATGAGTACTAAGTCAAAGAGGGCTTCCAGGTTCCCATCGGAGACTTGGCTCTTTGGGTTGATACTTTATTTTCATAAGTGAATAATAAGCACATATGGAGAACATCATTCTAAAGCATTTCATTGAATCAGAATTCATTAGAACAGACCTGAAGGTTTCATTCTTCTTTAAGAGTACATTAATAAACCCACCACACACTTATGTTAATACTATGTATATGAATTATTCTGACAGTCAGTTGCAAAGCCAACATATCAATCCTGAAATTAAAAATGCAGTAGGACAAATTGGTATGTTACAGCCATCACAGGGCGAGCTGAACAATATATCCTCTGTTTGCAACCCAAGACAGAGCTCACCTACCGATGAATAATGCTAGCACCCAGCAATGTGGCTGGAAGTGAGAGATGTAAGTGGGATTTGAATCAAAAACGGTACGTCTCCAAATCAAATAGCATTTCTCTCTAACCTTTTCCTTTATTGTCCTTTTTGTAAGTACTCTACCCAAAGAAAACTTTCAGCTATGCCACTTGTGATTAGATTGCCCATTTATGAAAATCCTTAAACAATGCATCCTGTAACGATAATATGCTTCTGGCAATCTTGCGGTCTTCAGGTTCCCTGTATAACAAACTCCATTAAATAAATATTTGGCATCAATGTGTGTTGCTAACTTACTGCTCCATGAAGTAAGGCCCCGCGCTAGGTTGCATCAGTTCTCTAGGCCTAATCTAGCTCTCCCCCGTGGCTCCTGATGCCCGGGGGAGAGACACTGTGCCTGGTCCCTTTATGAGTAGAAAGATAAATGGGTTTGTCCTTAATAAATGTAGAGGACTAGTAGAAGAGCTTGGGACAGCCTACTTTTTGCTCCCTTAAGCACCAAGACCTTTTTAATCCTCCTTATCCTCCCCCCACTAATTTTGCATGAACTATGCCGTTAGCCACAGTCGATGATGAATATTTGAAATAGTCCAGTAAAGCTGAGCTAATGAGAGTGTTGTCATTAAACTGTGCACTATAGCTAAGGGGCAGGACCCAAACTTCGGGACACTTCAGGCTCCCGTCCTCTACTCCTATAGCCTTACAGATTGAGTTCTTATTAATACTGGGTCCTACTCAGAGTAGAGACAACATCTCATTCTATCTTGTAGATGTTTTTTGGACTGCCCTTAGGCAGGGTTTTACCCGTGTCCTCTGTGCTGCCGGGCTCAGAGTGTTCCCTGGGCAGCATCTGTGAACTCAGCCTCTCCCTACAGTGTCACATTATGAATGGTGGCTCTTAATACTCTCTTCTGTGTCTTCTTTTACAAGTTGCTACACTTCCTCAGGTAGAAGAGATGGGGTATGAGATGGGGCATGAAACAAAATTATCTTTATATCTTATTGGGGAAACCAGGAGTCTTCTAGTGAGGCAATTTCTAATCTTGTTTGAAGCAGCTGGGACAAACAATACCATAATGAAGATAGTTGATCACGACTAATTATAATCATCAAATATTTTGGTTTATATATTTCTTTTGTGAATTTATAAAAGGTACCCATCCTGGGACACCCTTTGGGCACAATTAAAGAACTTAATTAAAAGTTTAATGTAGTAAGAGAGTTGACTTTGACTACTTCAAAAAATCATCTCTTTCAAATCACCCTAGTCGCATATTTCAATATTAAGTCTAAATGTCTTTTACATAGTGTTTCTCTTTTTAAGCTGACTAATAACTTAAATGCATGTCTGAATGCAGCTTTCTGTTTGATTTTACTTTTTTTCCTTTAGTGAAAGCACTGGAGTGTTACAGAAATAAAGAATGGAAGCTAGCATCCAAAATTATTCTGATTATGTGAGTATAAATGTTATTATATGAACAATAATACAGTTTCTGAACAATTATATAAAGGAACCCTGGTGGTACTAATAGGTAAGTGTTTTACTGCCAGCTGCAAGGTTGGCAGTTCAAACACAGGAGCAGCTCTGCAGGAGGTAGATTAAACAGACTACTCTCTAGCAATTCACAAAGTCCCTGAATCCCTATATATAGGGTCACTATGAGTCATGATCGATTCAATGGCAGTGAGTTTGGTTTGGCGTTATTTAGAGTAATATAAGGGGAAATATTTGTTAACTGTCTTAAAGCTACATTAAAGCAAAATAATAGTACAAATCAAACAGCTTGTTCCATTGGCTAAATTGGCTGTACCCTTTTAAGGGCAGAATTGATCATACTGAATAGTTTAGAAGACATTTAGACTATCATATCAAAGTGAGTTGATGAATCTAATTTAAGATTACTGAAATAATCATGTAGTTACTTGTCACCTTAAAACTGAGAATTTCCCAACTCCCCTCCCTCCCCCCCATTGATTTACCCTCCATTCTCTCTCTCTCATATACATATATGAGAGAATATATGTCTCATATATATATGAGAGAGAATATATGTATATATATATAAGAGAGAAAAATCTTTGTAGAAATATATATAGAAATATATGTTTTAACACTATTATCAAGTCAATTCCAACTCTCTTACAGGACAGAGTAGACCTGTCACTTTGGCTTCTGTAGCCTGTAAATCTGTGGAGAGCAGACAATTTTATCTTTTTCTTGAGGAGTGATGAATGAACTTGAACTGCTGGCTTTGAACAGCTCAATGTGTAAATGCTATGCCACCAGGACTTGTTCCCCCTTTAGCTCACTTATCAGAGAGAGAGAAAGAGGCCAATTCATATATGCACAGGATTATGCCAAACCCAACCATACTTATCTATGACTCTATTATTAGTAGGTGGTTTCAAACAAGTTCTTTCAGTAATACACTTGTCTTAGTCTCCTTAGGGTGTCTTTTAAAAACCCAATTAAAACAGTGGTTTCAGCGTGTATTGCCAAGACTGGTTAAATTCAAAAGGTATAATTTCCCTCTTTTATTTATATATTTTTTTCAAATATTTTTTAGAACCTAAGCTAGACCTCATATCATTCTATAGTTCAGTCATATCAAGCAGTGCTGTGCAATTGTTAGCATGATCAGTTGCAGAACATTTTCTTCCTTCTGGTATACCTTGGTAATAGCTCCCCATTATCACCCACCACCTGCTTTACTGAAGCCCTTCCCTTCAAGGAACCTATGTTCTACTTATTGTCTCTATAGATTCATCCCTCCTGTAGATCAAATACCAAAGAACACAGAAAAAATGCATAACAGGGAGTAAAGAAAGCTATCAACAGTGACAAAATACAGCAGAGATAAACCACAATACAAAGAAAAACTGCAAATATTAAATCAAGCACAGTGTTATCAAAAGGGAGATCAGACAGCAAGGTTTTAACTGTTCAAGTCAGTTGATCAATTTAATCTACTATATTAGACTCTACAATACTCTCTGTCTGATAATCAGGTTATTTCCTTGCCCCAATTATGGTTAGAGCGAAATCACTGGCGGTTAATTTGTAAATCCTGCAAATGTATTTTGGGATTCCACTGTCATCCATAGCCTTCTGCCTACAATTTAAGTTCCCATCCTATGAAAAGATACCCCTCCCCCCATAAACAACAAAAACAACAGAAAAGAGCTCCACCGGGCAGCACTTTAGTTGTACGCATTTTCCCAGCTAGATGGACATTGAACAGTTTGCTCTGAGTTAGTGCACACAGTGGTGTTATCTGGGAAGGTTCTCTCAGGTCACAGATAATTTGTTTGCAAAAGTAGTTTCGTTCAAACCTCATTCTTTTCTGTTATTGCTGATTTCCGAGAACAGCCTGTGACTGTGAAATTTTGTTTCCTGCTTGGGGAAAAATGCCACAGAAAATGTTGTGAGTGTGAACACAGCTTACAAGTGCAGCATTATAGATAAACTCAGGTGGACTAGTGTTTTTTTTGTTGTTTGTTTGTTTGAAAACAGGTGAAATGTCAATTGATGACAAACCTCATTCTTGAAGTTCATCAACTTCCCAAACTGATGAAAATTTCAACGTGTAGTGCATTTGGAGTTTGTTTCAGCAGTTCAGAGTGTTAATCAAGCTTTCTATTCAGAGGTTCTGAAACTATATCATAATTGCGTGAGACAAAAAACAAGCCTGATTCATGGCAGAAAGGGGACTGGCGCTGCCAAGGCACGTGCTCACAGAGCCATCTCAGTGCACCAGTTTTTGGCAAAAAAACAGTAGACCTTTCTTGCCCCATATACTTTTCTCACCTTGCCTTGCTCCTTGAGACTTCTTTTGTTTCTGAGAATGAAGTGGGACCTGAAACGACAATGATCTAACAATGTAGAAGAGGTGAAGAAAAAACACCAGGGATGTGCTTCCTGTCAGTTATCCAATCAGATGAGTTTGAAAAAAAAATTTGGGGTGGGGAGAATGTCCCCTCCTTTGGATTTGATTATATAATTTACAATCTTTGGTCACAGATTTTGTGTTTTTTTTCCGTGAGTTTAGTTGGCATCTTACTTAGATAGCTACTTGTTTGAAACAAGTCTTTAACCAAAAGTGACCAGATTTTAACATTGGTAAAGCCAGACACCATTGACAGGGGTGAGGGGGGCCAGTTTACAAAGTGACCAGATTTTAAGCAAGATACCATTGACTGGGGGGGGTAGGGTGTTCTTGATTAAAAATTTGGTCTATATGGAGCAACAAGAATTTTCATAAATGTGAAAATAGTATTGTAATATATTTATTTTATTTTTAAAACGCCATGGGACATTGTTAAATTGTTAAAAAGCCGGTGGAACGTCTGGTCGTTTTAGGTATATTCCCTTCCCATTCTCCCACTGTTCCCTAGTTTGTCGTGAATTCTTTCCAAATGCATTCTTTCCAAAAATCGGGACTTTTTTTCAAACACCACAGGATGCTGGAAAGATTGTTTGAAACCAGGACTGTCATGCCAAAAAACGGAATGTCTGGTCACTTTACAGCCAGCCATCATTCAATTTCTTCAACACACTCTGCTATAGCATCCGTATCTTCCATGTTTCCTTCATGAGGGTGAGCATTTAGCACGGTCACGTGGTAAGAACTAATTGTTCTTAGACCAGAACTGAGATTAAGTGCGAGCCCAAAATCCATCCCTTAATCTGTTCTCTCTCTGTCTCTGGATCACTTTAGAAACATCTTTTACATTTTATTTTAGATAATTTTATTGATCATCTCCCTGGAGCATAAGGGCTTTATGCTTCTAGTGTTGTTGATTTGATCCATGGTAATAATTTTAAAACACTATCGAGAAAGGGAGATCAATTGTTGATTTGTACAGAATATAACTTTACATGAGTGGACATTATTTACACAAACTATGTGAGCTGGTGGTCAGTCAAATCTTACAATAATATTCATTGACAATGTCAAGCACAGGTCTGACAGAATAATGCGTATCTGAATATGGAAAGTAAGGTGCAGTACTAGTAAATAAAAGTTTGTGTTCCAACACCTCCATACTCAAGGTGTAGCTGTCTTCTGCCTAGTCACACACCCATGTATTTTCCGTTGTAAGTCTTCAAATTTCAAGTGTGTTTGAGATAGAATTTAATTCATCTTAGTAGATTTTATTGACAGACATGAACTTATTACAAAGTTTTAAGAACATTAGAAATTGAAAAATGTCAACAAGGTTGGTTAGAGGAATTTTTTCTTCCATGATGTCAACACACCCAATAATCCCCTGAGGGAAATAAAGGCTGTCAACAACGTCATAGAGAAAGTTTATCCTATCCATCATACAATCCTGATATTTCACCATCAGATATCCCTTTTTCCGCAAAACTCAACATTGAAATGTAACAAGACTTGAGTTATTTGAGGATGGTCAAATTGTCATTTTAACATGAAATATATGGAAAAGTTAAAAGATCTTCAAGAAGGGGTTAGATAAAGGCAAACACCATCTTTATATCTGCATAAACCTAGCTGATGGCTATATCAAAACACAATAATTTTGCCATTTGATATTTTCATTTAATAAAGGATTCTATTTTTTAATAATACTTTTTTTTCACTTATCTTCATATTCTAGAAATAAGTCTAGATATATGGCTTGTTAATATATAGTGTCTCATTCTGGAGACTGTCTTTTAATTTACTTAAGAATAGTTTGGCATTATCTTTATAAGAGTGTCTTGATATTAATGAAGTTTATACTGAGGAATAAATGTAATGATTTCTTTAATTTTTAAAATTTTGTTTCCCACAAACTTTATATTAAATCCAGTATATATTTTCTGAATCAGACATCTGAGTCTTCTTTCTGTTTGATGGGGATTCATGGGGTAAAAGGTTAAAAGGTAAAACATGACTGGTTACTGGACTATTATATTTTGTGATCGTGTTGCTATATAAATTAGTTTGTGATCTTGTGACTGGATAAATTGTTAAGATAGCTATACCAACTATGAACAATCATGTTATACATATATGCATGCATACATACATACATATTACCTTCAAAGAGTTTGTGCAAGAGTACATTGAAGAACTTTGTCTGAATTGGCAGATGTAGAGGAGACCAGGTGCATCACAGACTGACTTTGGCAGAGAGATTCAGAGGAGCATCACTGAGACCTCTGGATACTTTTTCCATAGATAACTGGATATTCTCGAACTATTGGACAGAGTAACAGGAAAACTGGCTGTCTGGCCCATTGAGGCTAAAGCCAAGGGTCCATGTAGCTGAGATACTAAGAACCAGAAACAGAATTAGGTATCACATGGTTGAGAGACTGAGAATTGGAGTGAGACTTGTAGGCTGCCTGAATAGACCAATAACTGCATCCTTACTGTTTGTTAATCCTGACTTGGGGTAACTTATCAAGTTCTTTAAAACAAAACAAAATAAGACAAATCTTGCTTCCATCATGTCAGTGCTAATGTCTTGCACGCCCCTGTGGGTTTCTGAGACTAACTGTTTACAAGAGTGGGAAGTCCTGTCTTTCTCCTGAGCTGCTGGCAGTTTTGAATAACTGGCCATGCAAAATACCAAGGCCAATATATAACCACTATAATACCAGGGCCCTATGCTTCATAATAATCCATCTTAACTGTTAAAAAAGTCATAAGAATAGAGTTTAAAGGTATTGAAATTTCCTCACAATCTTTTTGAAGTCCCATTATAGATATGGCCTCAGTCTAAAATCACATATAATGAAATGAAAAATTTAATATTAATCAGTGAAAAAATTAGGGTGGATAATTTAGCTTCATAGTCAAGGGTTTCTTTTGCTTATCTTAGATGTCTATATTTAGCAAATTAATTGCATCCATACAGCAAGAATTCATTTTACCCTCATAGACAATGTCTAATTGAAGATTCAATTTCCTTAGTTCTTTTAAGTTCTCTGGTTGCTTTTTCATTTTAAAAGTTTCTTTCAAGTCATGAGCAGCTGGACTTGCAATTTGTTGTTGTGCATATCTAACATAGTGGTTAACAGCATATGTAGATGCCTTTGATATGTGGAAGCCATCAGGAGAGTCAAAGTGTATACTGTCTCAGCTTTACACGTGCCAGATGCCATCAGTTTAGATATTCAAACTTTTGTAAATTGGGATTTGTTAAAATATTCTAATCTTGGTATTGCTGTCTCTGTAATTTTTTCTTACTTACTCACTGTTCCTGAAGAGGAATATGAGTAATTTGATTCAATCACATCTTTATTGTCTTCAAGATAAAAAGCAGTCATTGACAAAAAAAAAAAAAACCCAAAAGGAATCAAATGACAATCTGTATATTTTATTTTGACATCACGTGATCATTTCAGAAAATCTTTATGTTACCTGATTTTCCAATGCTATTCTGACATCAAATGACTGTCTGTTGGACAGTAGACTAGTTAAACAGTAAATCAGGTCTGCAGGAGTCTTCAGCTCTCTTGAGAGCCATCTATATGAGATTAAAATAACTCTAGGAACTCAAAAACTATAAAGAAATCGTATGGGGCAGCTAGTTGGTGTTAATGTGGAACCATCAGCTCAGAAAAGGAAAGTGAGGAGGGTTATACAACGTGCATGCAGTAATCGGTGTTATTAAATTGTGCATGTGCAGTCTCTTTATACATAGGTATTTAGCTGTGTATAATCTCAGTAGCAACAAATAAAAAGAGTTTAAAAGAAAAAATGAAAATAGAATTTTAAAAGGAAAAAATAATTACTGCCTTGTTCATCAGTTGTGTCACCTAATTAAACATCTCAGATAAATAATTGGTTGTAAGAGTTGCTAAATTGAATTGTAAAAGAAAATACACCATATGATCAACTTAATTGATGCAGAAAAGGCATTTAGTAAATTCCAAATCCTTTCCTGATAGAAAAAAAAAACTCTCAACAAAATAAACGAGACATTCCTGAACACAATTGAATAAGTGCAACACCCAGAGTCAACATTATTCTCAAATTACTTCCCTTGTGAATTAAAACAAGACAAGGATGCTGATTATATTGCAGTGTCTTTGACGTAAAAATCCTAGCCAGAGCAAAAATGCAAGAAAAGGAATTAAAGGACATCAAAATTGGTAAGAAAGAATTAAAACTATCCCACTTTGCAGATGATATGGTCTAGTAGCTAGAGAATGCAAAACACTGATCTAGAAGTTACAGAAACTAATTGAGAAGTTCGAAATTACAAGGTACAAGATAAATACCATTCAGAACTCCAGAGAAAGAAGCAAAATATATCTTTTAACATAGTCCTTGAAAAGATAAATGCCTATAAATAAATAGATTCCTGGATATAAGTTAGTTATGCAAAGAAAATTTAGAAACACTCTAATAAAAACCTACACAAATGAAAAAATAACCTGCTCATGAAGTAGACTTATAATTGTGAAAATGTCAATAATACCCATGTGATATATAGATATAATAAACCCAGATCTGAATGCCATAAACATTCTTTAATTAAATGAAACTAGTAATCCCCACTCTTAGATGAGAAGTAAAGAAGTCCTAAATAACTAAATCATTATTGGGGGGCAAAAAAGGGAGGTGGACTCTCCAACCTTAAAATTTACTGTACACTTATGCTAGTCAACAAAGCCTGATACAAGAACAGATGCATGCGCTTTGTTAGGCTGGTTTGACTAGAGAAATAGATTCCATTATTAAGAGAGAGTTTTATATGAACAAGCAATTATGTATCAAGCAAACATCCCGGTCCAGAGTAGATCAAGTTCATACATGTGTTACTAGTCCATAAATCCCTCTTCAGCTTCATGGAAGCAACATCCAGTCATGCAGAATGCAGGAAGATCACAGGCCAATCGGTGCAAAGCTCTATGGACGCAATGGCGGAGGAAGAATCCCAGGACTGTCTTAACTTGGCTTGCCAACAGGTAGGTGAAAGGAAAGGGAGGTGGCTGGGTAGCGTCCAGAGAGCCATTTATCTTGACTGCACCTCCAAAGGAGACCATCAAGCTGGGACTGGATGGACAGACTAAACTCCAACCATATCTTCTTAGAGGTTCCATGTTTGGGTGGCTCAAAAAAACCTAACTATTGTGGAAAGAAGGCAAAAATGAACCCCACACATAGAACACAAGCGGACAAGAAGGGTCGATAGGGGAAAAATCTAACTATTGCATAGGCCATTGAAATAGAACTGATAATACAGAATTAAACATGCATAGTTACGGACAACTGATGTACAACACCAGTTTGAAATCCATTCAGTGGAATAAAAGTTGTCTCTTTAATAAATCATAGTGGTAAAACTAGGTATTCATTTTCAGAACAGTGAAACAGGATCTAGACCTTACAGCATACATAAGAACTTACTCAATGTGGACAAAAATACTAGATGTTAACTGAAGACTTATGAAACCTCTGGAAGATAATATAGAAATAAAACTAGCAGTCTTAATTTATGGCATAATTATAATATGAAATATATTTAAAATTCATCAACAGAAAGATAAACTAGATAAGTGCTGTTGTTATTAGGTGTCATGGAGTCGGTTCTGATCTATTAGTGACCTGAGACAACAGGATGAAACATGGCCCAGTTCTGAGCCGTCCTGACAATTGTTCCTATTCTTGAGCCCATTGTTACAGCCATAGTGGCAATGCCTCTTTTGGAGGATCTTCCAATCCATTACTGAAAATACCATGGTTTAGGTTCGGTGTAGCATAGTCTCAGAGTAACATCTTTGTTTTTCAATTCTCTACAGAGGTCTCGTGCAGCATAGTTTCCTATTTCTTTAGTACAACTTTCATGTGCATTGATTGTGGAACCATGAAAAAGAAAATCCTTGACAATTTCAAACTTTTCTATCAATTTATCATGACGTTACCCATTGGTTCAGTTGTGAGGGTTTGGTCTTCTCTACATTTAGTTGTAATTCCTACTTAAATTGAGAGATTATTCCTTTGCTCTAAGTCTCTGGAAGAATAAGCATGATGTTAACATCCCCCTACCCCCCCCCCACATTGCATAAACCATTTATTCACTCCCTTACCTCAGCTATTGTTTTCTTTTTTTCCATTTGTTGGTTATTTTTACTCAAACTTTCCACTTTGGGACGTAACATTAGGTTCATCTGCTTTGCAGCAATACCAGTCTAGCAAATGTTTCTCCCACAGTCTATTCCCATTAATTTAGTGTGTGGTTACACAAGTACAAGACTACTCCAGCACTGGACAATATCACAATATTAATATATAATAGCAGTCTTATCAGAAGGGGAGAGGGTACAATCCATTTAATTAATCCCTTGAAAATTCTCACATACAGATTAAGGAGTACAGTTACGGTTTCTTGCTAAGAAATTCGCCCTGCTTCTGGCACTTGCAGCTGTATCTGTGGTCCTGGATCCAAAGCACCTGGCAAAAGAAAGAAATGTCAAGTTCTGTGGAGAATAGCTATACAATAGTATCATCCGCCACCATTTCATCCCCACACCCTCTGAGGGAGGTGGGAATCTAGCCAATGGTAATCCTTCCTTTGTCCTCCTCCTGCTGAGTGGGAAAGCATATTCATGAAGACATAAAAGCCAGCCCCTCATCCCTTTATACCTCCCTCCTCCATCTTGGATAATAAAAGTTTTAACTGACCCTTCCAAGTTCCTATTAAATTATTACTCTAAGGGTGTTATGGAGCGCTGCATACCCACAAAATATGATATTTCCTGGCCCACTCCTTAAATCTGATTTTTGTAAACAGAAGCAAGTTGTGCTTTGATCACTCCGCAGAGTTGAAGTTGTTGGTACAAGTGTGTGGCTGTGTTCCAAGTGTTTTGCTATAAGTTTCTTAGTTTTGTGGCTTTTTAGATAAAAAAGCATAGATCTTAAGAAAGAGGTCTTTGGAAAGAATCACCATGGCAAGAAACTGGTTAACTGTGTTATCGATATTGTGATGATAATTTAGTAAAACCCTTTTAAAAAACAATTAAGAAAATGACATCCTCACACCACATTAGAAAGATTTTATTTCAGAGGAAGCCAGACAGGTCCTGGTAAAAAAAAAAAGGTAAAGAAGGGAGTAAAAATCCAACTGAAAAGCAGCTACCAGTTAATTTTATAGAAGGGAATTTCCCTTGCAAACAATGCCTCTCTCTCTCTCTCCACATTCATGGTGTCCACACATCCAGATCTTCATTCACCTCAAGGTAGGGGCCAGACTGGAGTCGTTTAATGTTGTGTTTCTTATTTAAATTATATTATTTAACTCTGAACTTATTTCCTTTGAAATTTCTGTGTGATATTTGTATAAAAAGAAAAGCGCAGGGGAAAGTTTGGTGGTTGAGAATGAATTAATCTGTTTTCAGGCATTTCTTATGGGAAAAGAAGGGTTCAGAACTCTATTGCTTTACATCCCAAATCCTCCTTCTACAGCAGATTAGCTTTGAGCTCTGGGGGTTCGACCATATCTGTATACGTTACTGGACATGCGCAACTCAGTCCAGAGTAAGTTTCGGTGAGGATACATGTGTAGCCACCTGATGCCTCTGGTATCATTAGTCCAAAATAATCAATTGTGCAGACCTTTCCCTGCACTATCATATACAAATGTCTGCAATAATAGTGACCTATGCATATATCCATGAATAGACTCACAGGCTGTATGGACGTGCGAGAGAGGATGGGAGTATACACTCATGTAAATATAGACTTGATAGAGGATACTTGTACATAACGGTTTCTTTTAAGTATGTACATGGATATGGTAGGAGACAAAATTATAAAAAAAAACATATTATAGACTCTTTCAAACTCAGCTTTGAGCTGGTGGGCATTGATGTGGGGTCCACAGGCGTATAGAGAAGTGTTATTTCTATTCCAGCCCTATCTACCATGGCAATTGCATGATTTTCATGTGCAATGACCACAAGATGTTTCAATTCTTTAAATCTTTACATAAAACCTTTTAAAAGAATCAAAGTCATCACAAGGTCAGGGGACCAAGGCATTCTACAAATCTGAGAGTAGAAAGCTTACAGTGGATTATTCAGTTGAATGTGAAAAATGTGGATATGAACCCCTTAAATACCAGCAAGAGCTATGGAAGAAAAATACTGATGCAAGGAAGAAAGTTGAAGAGACCAAGCAGAAATGCTAAGCTACATACATAATGAGCTGGTTAAAGGAAAATAAAGAACTACAGAAAGTTCAATACATCAAAGAAGTTAAGCAAAACATCCATCTTATCCAGGCAATTCTTGCAAGCAAAGGAAAGTAACTATAAGACAAAAAAGATACAAATATTATAAGAGGATGTTGATATGGAAGATTTAAGAATCCTGATATTAAGACTTAAGAATAAGAGGATTTAAGAATTCTGTTGCCTGTAACCATTTTTATCTGTGCAAATGGACACTTAAAATATCTGGAACTTCTCAATGATTGATTTATTTTTTACATAGGGTCACTCAGATTAAAGGTGATTAAAAATACATCTCTCTTACATTGCATTCTATAAAACACCAGATTCCACAGATATTCAATTGTATCTTAGTGTTCAATCTTTTTATGTAAATCATGAAAATGATTTTGTTACTACAGACGTGAATTGTGGAGATAAGTGGTCCATATTTGGAAAATGGCACTAAGCAGCATCCATATGATGACAAAAATTCATGGCTAATGAAATCTAAAATGAAATGTCTTTGAAGTAAAAAAATAACACTAGACATGATGAAACCCCTGGAGGAGATGAGTTTCTGGGCCTAGGGTTTCTGCACCATACTCTAAAGGCATACCAAAGTCAACTGTCAGAACATAATGCACAAAGATAATGCTCTATGTTCTCTCATAATAGGTTGTGCCTGAGGTTTTATAATCTCATGAGAGGCCATGTAAACTGCCACTATTGGTCTCTCCCTGTCTGGAAGAAGAAAGTGTCATGTGATAACACTTAATTAAGCAAATCATTAATCCAGTGGACTAAAAGATCAAGTAAACATCAATCTCCATGACCCCAAAACCAGAAGAACTAATTGGTGTCTGGCTAAATCTACTAACTGCTCTGAAATGGAGGAACCACCTTAGAATGTGCAGGATATAGTGGGAAAATTGTTTGTAAAAAAACCTCAGAATCCTAAAAAGAAAGACCAGATGTGAAACGATGCAGCTTAGTCACTCTTTGTGAGCTCCCCTCATGGCTCAATTTTCAGCCAACGAGAGCTACTGTCTATAAGGGGAATGGTAGGACTAGTGAGGTACATATATCCTAAAACAATCCACGCTTTGGAATCAAAAGGACAGCATTTATCCAAAGACAAGTTAGGAAAGGAGGGAGAATTGAAATGGGAAACACATGGAGGGGGTAGAATAAGTGATGTAATATCTAGGGGATTGCAATGATTGAGATGAAATGCATGTATTTTCTTTTCTATTAATCATTTCAGTAGGAGTTCTTAGAGATATTGTAACAATTGATCATTTAATTAGATCAAGAATAATTGTATGATGGGTGCCACCATCAGTTTGGAAGCATTTTCTTTCTTCTTGAACTCTTTGATGTCAGCTCCCTTTTTTCCCTTTAATTCTACACCCTACACCCCAGAAACCCTTATAATTATATTATAATACATTATATTATATTATAATATATTATATATTTTGCCATATTTTACACCATCCAATATATCCATACACCTACAATTCTGTTATTCATTCCCTTCAAGTGGGTTTAAACAGTCATTATTGCTATAAGTTCCCCTCCCCTCCCCACTCTTCTATACCCTCAAGGAATAATTATTCCCATGACTGGTTCTGAAGAGTTTATCTATCTTGGATGTCATTCATCAAATGATCTTAATTATACAAATAAACATATGTAGGTCTAAAATATTAATAAGTTAAAACTAAGACCACAATAATAAGGGGAGGAAATATTAAAGAACTAGAGGATAGTTCTGTGTTTCATCAGTGCTTTACTCCACTCTGAACATATCATCCCTTCCATTTGGTCCTTCTTTGATGGACTGTTCGATAATCTTACAGGTAGGTTTTGGGTCTTCACTTTGTCTACTTTCCTTCCTGTCACTTTTAATTGCTTGGTTTTGAACTCCTGATACCTATCTCCATCGTTATCATGTAGGCTGATGTGTTTCTTTCACATGGGCTTTGTTGCTCCCCTATTTGTTTAACTTTAAGGCTTTAAAACCCCACACGCTATATCTTTTAATAGCTGGTCACCTTCAACCCATTTGCTTATGCACCCTTTTTTTCTTCAGTTTTCATGTTGGGAAAGTATCATATTGTGCCACATTATTAGAACAAACAATTCGTATACTGAGGTAAGATTTAAGTAGAGACCCGAGGACCATCTGATTGGTCTTTGCTGTATTTACATATATATTCACACATATAAACATATATAGACACACACATATACACACATATAGACAAAAAATCTCTCTTTATATAGATATATATTTATACCTATATGTATATACAAGCTTTTATTTCTTATTTTTTTCCTTGTCCCATAATTATATTTACCCATTGTTGACCTCTCAGAAA
The DNA here is from genome assembly GCA_004026705.1 of Nesogale talazaci. NCBI lineage: Eukaryota > Metazoa > Chordata > Mammalia > Afrosoricida > Tenrecidae > Nesogale > Nesogale talazaci. The sequence continues at coordinate 87,542 of PVJH01005494.1, forward strand.
ATCTTCTGGGTTATATTTCAGTTGGCCAAACATAACGATGAAAGCTACACTCTCTCCACCATCAATTTTAGACCTTTGCTATTCCTCTGTCCCTATCATTATTGGTTCACTGCTCCCCTGTCTCCTCTTCTCCCAAAGCTTCCATTCCCCCAGAACCATTGGTCGGTTTGCTATCTTTTGGGGACTGCTTATCCTGCCAATCTTCCACAGATAGACCCCAAAAGGAAAAAAAAACACAAAAAGAGAGACCACACAAATAGTTCCAAATCTAACTGTTGTCCTGACTCAAACTAGATGAGTATCTTTCTGGTACATAGCAATCGGTTCCCTTTATAGTCCCAGGGCCTTTGCTTTCAGAGTTCCATATCCAGGGAAGGCTTTTAGTTCTTTACCCGTTAGCATTTGTGACCAAGGGATTTGCCTTCTATGATACCTCATTGCTCCTCCTGCAGTTAAGGATGGAGTGCTTTTGTGTCCCATTCACCCAGTAACACCTTTAGACATTCAGTGTGGCCCCCTGGTGAATATCCCCAACCAATCCAGATGAGGTGCCAAACACTACCCTCTGAGTCGGAAGTCTAAAGTTGGGATTTCTCATGCACTCCATGGCTTTGCTCCCTTGCTGGTCGGTTGCATTCCACTCTTAGTTTGTCCCCATGTGTGCAGCTCAGAAAGGCTGCACTCATAGAACTGTATTTTCAGTGCTGTCCTCTATAGCACTGTCATCTAGGGAGGAAACATCATATCTCAAGCTGAGACCAGCTCTGCAGTATTCTCTATGAACCCCTGAAAGGCTTGATGCTCCAGAATGAGGTCTACTCTCTCTCTCCCTTTCCGGTGGAGACATAAACAATACCCTACCCTCTGTGGCAGTAAATGAAAAGGGGGTGGGTGTATGTCAGCACAGATGCTATCTGCATCTTCCTTTTTCTTTCTTTTTTTTCTCTCTCTTCCTTCCTTCCTTCCGTATCTTCTTCATCTTCTTCTTTTTGATGATGTATGTATCATTGGATTTGGCCTCGCTCTTGCCAGAGTGTCTGGTCCTCAGCCTGGGAACTGTGCAGCATATACATTTTCCCCTATGCCCATTTTGTTGTTTGAACTTACCTCAATGGATTCATGTGTACTTGTCCTTTGGGGCCTGGCTGACTTCACTCAGTATAATATCCTACTACTCTTTCTACGTGATGAGGCGTTTCACCTTTTCAACACTTCTTTTGGGGATATGTAGTACTCCATTTTGTGTACAGACCAGAATTTATGAATCCATTTGTCTATTGATGGAAATTTAGACTGTTTCCAATGCTTTGCGATTGTGAACTGTGAAGTGATGAACATTGGAGCGCAGATATCTGATCACAGCCTGTTTCTTATCTCTTCTGGGTGAAATTTCTGGGTCATAGGTAACTCGATTTCTATGTATGGTATCACCAAATCCATTTTAATGGTGGTTTTACATATTTACAAAACGAGGAGCCATGAATAAGAATTCCTGTCCCACCACACACACTCCAACATCTTTTGTTTCCTGTTGCTTTTTTTTAAGTGTCGCTATCCTTGTGGGCTTTAGGTCGTATCTCACAGTTGTTTTGATTTGCATTTCCCAGATGGCTAATTATCAGGAATATTTTATCATATATTTATTGGCCATTTAGGTTTCCTCCTTTGGGAATCTTCTGTTCAAATATTTTTTTCTACATTTCCACATTTTTTTGTAAGGTTGCAGGGTTCTGTAAATTTTAGTAATAATATCTTTGTTTGATATGTATTACTAAATATCTTTCCCCCATCTGTGGTTTCTCTTGTAACTATCTTGATGAAGTCTTTAGATGTACACAAGTGTATTATCTTCCACAAATCTATTTTATATTCCTCTGGATGTGTATCCTTCATTATTACTGATAGCCCATGTCTTCCCTACAGTGAGTTTCTTTATTTTTCCAACTTTTTCATTGATAATTCTGATAGTTGGAGGTTTTGCCTTGAGGTTTGTAATCCACCTTTAATTTATCTTTGTGTATGTGTTGAAGTCAGGGTCTTCATTCTTCTGCATGTTGATATCCAGTTTTTCCTGCAATATTTGTTTAAAAGGGCATCTCCTTCCTATTTGTTTTTTGGGGGCCCTTATCAAAGATCAGTTGCCCATAATATGTTATTTCTATTACTGGATTTTCTGTTCTTATCCATTGTTCTGAGTATGCATCAATATACAAGTACCATGCTATTTTGGCAACTGTGGCTGCATAATAAATTTTACAGTCAGGTAATGCAATCCCACCAACTTTATTCTTCTTCTTGTGGAGTTCTTTGCCAAGTCTTTATTTCTTCCCTTTTCATAAAAAGTTGGAAGTCAGCTTTTCCATTGTTTTTGAAGAATGATGCTGATATTTGTATCAGGATTGTATTCAATCTATCTAGTGTCTTAGATAAGATTGATACCTTTAGAATATTGAGCTTACCAATCCATGATCTTGGGATGGTTTTCCATTTATGAAGGTTTCTTTTAGTTTCTTGTAATAGTGTACTTTAGTTTTCCTCATACAGATCTTGTGGGTTTTTGATTTGGCCTAGGCATATTCCAAGGTATTCCAACTTATATTTGGCTGTTGTAAAGAGCACTACCTTCTAGATCTGTTTTCCTGTGACCACATCAGTTGTGTATAACAATGCAATTTATGTATACTTGTTATTCTTGTATCCCGAACCCTGTCACATTCCTCTATCGCATTCAGCACTGCTATTGACCACCAGCCTTTGGCATTCTCAGTGTAAAAATTCATATAATCCACAAATAATGATAATTTCACATCTCCATTCCCCAGACATATGCTTTTGATATAGGTCTGCTGCCTTATAATATTAGCTAGGATATCCAGAATGATGTTGAAGAAATGTTGGCACAAAGAGTATACTTATCTGGTTTCCTTTTCTTGGTGGAAATATTTTTGTGTTTTCTCCATTGATTGTAACTCGCTGGCTGGCTGACTGTTGGATTTTCATTTAATTATATTGAGATAATTTCCTTCTAGTCCGATTTTCTTAAGTGACTAAACTAGGAATGGATGTTTAATGTTGTGAAATGTTTTTTATTCATCTATTGGTAGTATCATGTGATTCTTGTCCTTTCATTTGTCAACATGGTGGTTGTTAAACCATTCCTGGTATGCATTCCACTTGATCATGATGAATAATTCTTATCAAATATTTGTGTACTGTTTTGGCCAGGATTATTTTATTAGGGATTTTTGAATCTACGTTTTCTATTCTTGTCAGATCCTTGCCCAGTTTGAGTATCAGTGTTATACAAGGTTCATAGAATGTGTTTGGAAGTTTGCAATCCTTTTCTATGATCTGGAAGAGCTTATGTAGTACTGGTGTCAGCTTTCCCTGAATGCTTGGTAGAATTCTCTTGTGAAGCAATCTGGGCTGGGACTTTTTTAGTAGGTATTTCCTTGATAACATATCTATTTATTCATTTACTATGGATCTATTCAAGTTTTTGACTTCTGTGATAGTTACATAATCTGTTGTCAATTTGAGACCTAAGAGTGAAGGAGTAGAATTTATCTTGTTGAGTTAGTCCGGATAGACTATAGGAACAAATTTCAGAGACATGCATATAGGTATAAGGAAAGGGTTTATATACAAAAGAAATGTGACCCTAAGAAGGCATCCCAATCCAGTCCAGTGCAAAGTCATAAATCCAATAATAACCCATATGCCCAAAATCAGTCTATAAAGTCTGCTTCTGACTCAGGAAGTCACAGGTCAGTGGGTGCAGAATTCTGGTGCTGGCAGGGGTCTCCCCATGGCTCCTCACTTCCAGGGCTCAGGTCCATCAACAGCATGCCACTCCAGCTTCAGAGGTCTGTCTTCATCAGGACAAAGCTGTGTGATCTCTCCACCGGCAACTCCAGCCTCCCAGCCGCTGCTATTCTCTGTTGCCTGTGGTTAATCATCTCACAAACTAACTCCCAACAACTGGGGAAGATAGCTTCTCATCTTCACGGGGAAATACCACGAGATTTCCCAGGAGTCTCAGGTGAAAGCCATGCCCACACAGAGGCCTCATCGGCTACTCAATGGCTATCTCCACCCCTATAATAATGACATAAGCACATGACTGCCATACTTGTCAATCAGGTTGCAGTTTGATAACATCATTTGGAGGTACTAAGGAGATAAATAGTTTACAGGACACAAGCTCACTCCATCTGAGACATTCCTGTGGACAAGATGCTAGAGTTCAGTAGCAGAAAAAGCCACATGAAAAGCCCTGCCAGCACTGAGATGCTTCCATTGCCACTGAATCCACAAGAATTTCCTCCAATAGTTTGTGATCTTCCTGTATTCTGTGCCATTGCATGTGTTGTGTGAGTCAAAAGAGGCATCTATAGATTGGTAGCTGAGAGAATATCGACTCATGGACTTGATCAGGTCTGTTTTTTTTTCTCAATATTCAATTACTCTTGTATATAAAATTATTTCTTATTCGCATATTAGTCTCCCTGAATTTATTTCTCTAGTGGACACAGAATAGCACATGATGATTCCTTGGGAGTGGGGTACTAGAGAAAAAAATCATAAAGATGGTGAGTGGGCCTTGGTGGACCTCTGCTTCATTATAGTTATTCGTCTTCAGCTAGCCAGAGGTAAGATATATCCATGCAGTTTACTGGGTGGTTTTCTGGAGATAATATGGGAAGTTGAAGTTTGATTATTTTGTCTGGTTGTAGTCTTTGTTTATTCCTATGGAAATTGAGAAAATGAATGTGATTCATGTATATTTTGAGCTCTATAGACAAAATTTCCCCTTGAATTTCTCAGAACTGATTATTAAAAAAAAAAACCTGTTGACTGAAGGTCAAAATGACTGACAAAAAGTCTTATTGAGCTTGATGCTGTCAGAAGTCTAATCCCATACTTTGTGTCAATGGAATAGTTTAGATAACGTTTAAGATAAGCTTGATAAGGATTGAACTTGACTGCTTAGGAATTTAGTTTAAAATCTGATTCTACTTTGTTTATACTGATTTATTCTACTTATTATTATTGATATAATAATTTATAGAAATGATTATGGGGAAGTAGGAAAATAGAGAGCTCATAAAGCCACTTTCCTTGAGCCATTAAGATTTGATCTTTAAATGGGTTTAGGACACTCCTACGAAGAAGACTTTGAAAAGATCAGCCCCACCCTCTGTCTTGTGTGCTCACGACTTTTAAAGGAGAAAAAACTTACCTAGGGGGCAAGATTGATAAACTGAAGGAAAAAAACAAACTGGAGTTTTAAATTTTAAACTGGTGGTTTTTGTCACAAGCAAAAAAAATCTGGAATCATGAAGAAACTGCCCACTCTAGGACTAAATGTTAAAGAGAACCTGTGGGTAGGCTGAAATGCTTGCTAGGTGACCACCTGAATCCACTTGTTGCATGACAGTAGGAGAAACATAGCAATAAACAGATAGGTTGAGTCTGACCACTGACATCCGTGTGGACTTAAAAGATAAGAGAGCAGATTGACCGGTCTGAAGTTCATAACCTAGCACAAGGGGACTAGGGTTGTTGAGAGTTTGTGACAGTGATCATGATCTAAAGGGAAGACAACCAATGCTCACCTTGGTGAGGCTAAGTGAGGCCGTCCACATTGATTTGACCAGAACCCAACAAGACTAAGAGAAGATGTTTGAGCCTGTGAACTGGTGAATATTGTTTCTGATGCTAAGGATGATCTGTCCTGATTTGACTTAGCTTATGGGTGCGGATTTCACAAAGTTCTAACTGGAATGAAGATTATTCATGTTAAAGAATATGATTGTCTCCTCAGAACACTGGGTTGATGTAAGTGGGCAGTATAGAAACTGGATACCCCAAATTTGGGTGCATAAAGGAATGAAGAGGATGGCTTACAGACTTTCATATGTGGAGAAATATACTCATAGGATTAAGGTGTAGGTGTTCACATAAGCATAGAATAGAATGGGTGCCACCCTTTTGGATTTTATGTATTTTAGTTTGATCCTATTAGGTACAGGTGTGATTTGATTACTGTTTGTTTAAAAATTGTATATGGCTAAAGACTTGTATGAAAGTGTCAAATTGACTAGGGTAGTCTGTGGTAATTCCATAATCTGTGGTCAGTTCGAGACTTAAAGTTAGAGGTGGAGTTTAACCTGTCAATCAGAATGCAGCTTGATGATCTCATTTGAAGGCTTTAAGGAGATAAATAGCTTGCTGGAGGTGGGACACATGCTTACTCCCTGCTTCATTCCTGTGGATAAAACACAAAGAGCTATGCTAGAGTCTGGAAATTGAAGGAGCCATGTGGAAACCCCTGCCAGCACTGAGATAATTCCATTGATTTTTCCATCCACTGGCCTGTGATCTTCTTCCATTCTGTGCTATTACATATGTTGCGTGAATCTGAAGAGGAAATTTATAGGCTGGTATCCAACATCTGAGCTAATATCAGACTTCTGGACTTGATCTGGACTGGCCTGGGATGTTTTCCCAATATTCAATTGCTCTTGTATTTAAACTCTTTCTTATATGGATTTGTTTCTCTAGTTGTCCCAGACTAACACAGCATCTATACGAGATAATCTGGTGAGGGTTTTTTTTTCCACGCATTTGATGATATCTTCCAAGTTTTTGTACTCCATGGAGTGCTGTCCTTATTAGTACTGTGTAACTAGACTTATAATTGTGTTGGCGTCTGTTGTAGTTATCTTGAGAAAATATACCTCTGGTAAGCTAGGTCAGAGGGGCAGGGGAAGGTGAAGGTGGCCAAGTGATGGTGGGGTGGTGATGTCTACTCCTGTCACCTACCTAAGTAGCCTACAAGGGGGGAATACAGCAATGTCTTGCTCTGCAGGCTGGTGTCTTAAGTGGAAGACTTGTTTTGCTGACTTACTATTGTGTGGTCTTTGAAAAATCTTTCAAAGATCCTTAGTCATGTCTAACGTGGTAAAACTTATTTGGGGCCAAGGTTTGGACTTTGAACACTTGGTGACTTTTCCTGCTTTGTTATGTTAAAGTTTTGTTTATGACCCCCGGCAGGTTGTATGAAAAAGAACACAGCCTTGGAATAATTGTGGTTTTTAAGATTTTCTTTCTTTCCTCTTTTTTTTAAGGGCTTGCAGGATGACCTGATATCAGAGCTATTACCTAGGTCTGAATTCTCCCAGTTGCTCTGTGTACTCCCTCAAAGTCACCCCCACCACTATATCGCTTATATGGGGGTAAATGATGCTTTGCGATTTCAAATGATTCTTTAGACTGGAGGAGTTCGTGTCTGGCTTATATTTTTAAACTCTAAATCTAAAGATCTCTAAATTGTCACTCAACTCACATTAATAAGTTAAATATTTTAAAGGAAAAAAAGAGCTTAAAAAAGAATAATCAGTCTGACACATCCTATAATATGAATTTATCTAGAGGATATTGTTCTGAGTGAAATAAGTGACTCACAATAGAACCAACCTGTATCATGCCACTTTTATAAGAAATAATAATAAAAAAAAGTGTACAAACACAAAGTGGTATTCTTTGGTGGCTACCTGACATTGGGTGGGGAGAGAGGGAAAATCATTCCCTGTACATTACTAACCCTCACTACTCTATAATGGATTGTGATGCCTAGGGACCCGACATAGAGTTCCCAAGGCCAGAAATCTTTGTGGGCATAGAAAACCTTATCTTTGCCCTGCAGAGAGTTGTGTCCCTGTGGTTGGCAGTCTAACACTTGTATATCTGATACTGCTGACAGAGCAAAAGAGAATATCTTGCGGCCATCAAGTTGACAAAGAAGCATAGCAAACACATAGAGCGAGGTAGAACTGCCCCTGTAGCCTTCCAAAGAGACAGACTGCTTATGGGAGTAGAAAGCTTCCTCGTTTGTGGAGTGGCTGGTGGATTTAATACACCTGGAGGTTTGCATTCCAACTGATAACTACAATAGCAGTGCTCCTGTTGACCGTATATATTAATGTTCCATTAAGTCAAAAGGAAATACACAACCTTAAAGACGTCTGTGGCATGAAAACAAGGCAAGTGAAGCCATGGAGAAGGAGGTCGGAGTACAGGACAATCACTGTAATGAGTATACCATATGCAATTCTGCAACAACAGCATACCTAACCAAAAGTTTGTGAATGATCAAATGAGTAGAGAAGTATGCTATATAAATATTGCTATTGTTAGATGCCATCAAGTTCATGCCACACCATAATGACCCTATATATGAAACACTCCCTCCCCAAACATAAGAAGACACAGTGACATGTGGCATGAAAGGATGGCAGCAGTAAAATCAGGGTGGAAATGAGAACAGTGCAAAAATATTGCTGGGATAACAACCAATTTCATAGAAAATTTTCTGTGTGAATGGAAAGTTAGTTGCTATGTAAATTTTCACCTAAAGCACAAAAATGTTTTCTAAAAAGTTGATAGACTAAATTGTCTATTCAATTCTAGGAAAAGTTGAATCACTTAAGTAGTGCCATTTATATGCATATAACAATAAATTTTAGATATTCTTTAGTCTTGCTTTTAAGAAAAAGAAGAAAAAATGTCATTTAGGCTTTTAGTCACTTTGAGTATTAAATTAACTCAAATGTCAGCTCATTAATATGGCTGAAATGCAGTTTAACCAGAAACTACTCACAACGTCAAATGTGAGTCTCAATTTTGTCTCAGAGTCATAAAGGAACTAAAGGATATTAGTTCCTGATGAGGATAATGTGTGTGACTTAACAGCATTGTATCTCATTACATATATTTATTTAAAAATTTAACACTGCTAGATTTGTGTCATCTTGTTGGATTACAATGACCTTTCCATTAGACTTATGAACTCAGACTAATTTAGTGATTGCATAATATGCCAGATCAGACAAAAACAAAGGTGACAGCTTAAGCAATTAGCTAATACATCTAGATCATTATAGCAGTGCCATAAGAGTTCTAAAATAGTTTACTTTCTATGTTTTCTTTTTGCTGGGCCAATTTTCTACATAGGCCTACATGGCATAACTCATCTACCTTGTATGTATTGAAATTTCATCAAGGGTATTGCTGCTGCTACTACTATTGATGACGGTGGTGGTTGCAGTGGTGAGGGTTATGATAGCAGGACCTTTGCTTCAAATCCGAAGGAAGGGTTTACAAATAATCAATTTCCTTGAATTAGGTAGGTTATATAGTTGTGGTTAGTTTATTTTCTGTGAAGTAAAAGTTGATCATAGACTGAAGCATAGATTGCTTTTCTCTGCATAAACAGAAACGATCACATTGTTACGAAAACCTACACCGGAATGCTTGTATCATGTTTTTTGCAGTGTACCTCCATCTTCTCAGAATTGATGCACTCTATCTAAAATGTAATACCGCTAATTATATAGAGAAAGGTTAGTCTGGAGTCAAGTGATTATCTTAATGATTTCCAACTGTCCTTGATCTGTGAACTTAGCTTCCATTGACATCTTATACACAAGCCAGGGTCAGCAAGATATAACCTTATTAGTACTTATTTAAGAAATCAAATATTTAGAATTTCCAATACAATTTAGAAAGCTTGCGCTATTGCCTTCAAATATGTACGGAAATAGCTTCCCCCCACCATCAACATATACAATAACTTGAATATAAAATTTTAAAATTGGAGTAAACAAATTAGTATTAAGAAAATAGCTTTACTAACAGTTGATGGGTTTGCTGGTAGATATGCTTTCATTTTTTGTCTTAATGTTATAACTTCTTTAGTTTAAAAAGAAAACTAGAAAACTAAAGAAGCTTTCAATGGAATTCTTTAGAAAGTCTTACATTTATATCCTGATAGTAATTTGGCTTTTTCTTCATTCTTTAGCAAATTAAAACTCCTATTTGCCGAGCTCTTATTCAGAGAATCCAAACATTCCTTCAATTACTAATTCATTTACACAAGATGTAGGTAGAAAAAATGTTCCAATTTTTTGTTTGTTTTCTATTTTAATCGATAATTGGATATAAGTGAGCTTGATTGTCTGAAGCACCCTGGGAGGAAGGGAGAGGGTTGGGACTGGGGGAAGGGCATCTAAGAGAGTCATGAATATCAACACAGAGAAGAGAAAACTTTGAGTGGGCACAAACTGTAAGACTTGTATATCCTTAATGCTTAATACCATATTTCTTTGCTTATGATTTTAAAAAAGCAACAAATAAGCACAATATGTCTTTATACTTCAGATATCATTCTTTCATATGTAGCCCCAAAAATAAATGTAATTATCTATCTTCTATCATCATTCATATTTGTATCTACTAACTGGGCTACCAAAAACTTTATCCACAGTAGCATTAATCTCAATGACTAATAATGGAATATTTTATATGAAGTCATGACTCAATTGCTAAATAGCCATATAACTCCCAGTTGTGGTCAAGTAACAGTCACAGGAAACAAATATATAATTCATGACTCTTAGATTAATCAACAATGACAATAAACTGTGAAAGTATGAAAATATTTTTTTTATTTATTTAACATCCACTGTATAAAAAAACAACCAAAAACATGGCCCCCAAGAGACGGGAGAGAAATCGAGGTAAGTGTCCATTATTAACCCAACTGATTGCTTTGATGAAATTTCCAAGCTGCTAAACCAAGCGTGAGAAGCTAGATGGAGTCCAGCAGACTCCCTGAACTGGGCACAGATGAGTATCATGAAAGATCAGAATAGCTGGGTTTCACAGTGCAGAATTGTGTTAGTCCGGGTAGACTAGAGAAACGAATTCATACATACACATATGGATATAAGGGAGAAGTTTATATGCAAGAGGAATGGAACATTGAGAAAGCATCCAAGCCCAGTCCAACCCAAGGTCACATATTAGTCCATATGCCCGATACCAGTCTATAAAGTCTCCTTCTAACTTACGAAGCACGTGCAATTACACCAGGACAATCACAGGCCACTGAATGCAGAGTCTTGTCTGTCCAGTGGCAGTAGAAGCATCTTAGTGCTGGCAGGAGTCTCCACATGGCTTCTCCAGCCCTAGAAGTTTGACTCCATCAGGGCAAGCCCATGTGGCCTCTTCTCTGGCTCCTCCATTCTCCAGGAATTAGGGTCGATCCACATGCTGTCATCTCATCTCATCAATAGTTCATCATCTCGGAGACTGAGTCAAGTATTTCTCCTCCAATTGGGAAATACTGCAAGACTTCCCAGAATTCTCAGGAGAAAGCCATGCCCACACTGAGGTCTCATGGCTACTCATTGGCTATCTCCAGATAAACAGGCTAGACTCCACCCCCACATCCCAATCATGAAATTGACATCATGAATACATGACCACAACAAGAATAATGGTGACAAGTGAGTTGTACAAAGAGAAAAATCCAGAGATTTGTAGAGAGTCCCCTTTACTTATTCAATAGATTACTTATTAGTGTATGTATGTGAAAAATCAACTTGAGACTTCCCAATAGGGCTTGGAGTGTTGGTGCTTGTTCTCATGCAAAAGATAGACTAATGCATTCGCCGACCAACCAAACTGTTAAAACCTATGGATTGCAATAAATTAGGTAGAGAATATAAAAACCGTGCTTCAGTAACCCCAAACTCCAAGCCCACATCTACCAAGTTGATTTTGACTCATAGATACCCTCTAGGAGATTAGAACTGTTTGAATTCCTGAGACAAAAAATCATCCTAAAATGATTCGTACTGCCAACTGTGTGGTTAGCAACCCATACCCCCACCCCCGCCGTGCTGCCAGAATTCCTCATGTATCAATAGTAGAGAATGATTAGTACTAGACTGAATACTACTCTGGTCCCACCAAACAAGGTTTTTTTTTGGGGGGGTCACTGCCCTCTGGAGGTCATGGGAGCTACCCAGCTTTGCTCCTGGAGAGTGCTGCTGAATTTGAACCGCCAAGCCAATGGGCCACAGTCCCACACTCAACCACTACGCCACCAGGGCTCAGCCCCCAAACAAGAGTTAAAAACACTACAAGAAAGGATGAAAGAAAAACTAAGTTTCTTTCCTATATTCAAGATCCAAGTACAATAATATTTTTGAAATGCAAAACATCTAACTCCCAGGCATGGCTACATAATTTGTTTAGTTCAGTAGAAAATGAAAACTTGGGACTCTAAGCAGCCATCATTAAGGTAATTAATATTTTTCTTCTCATCTCCTCTTGACACTATATATGTTATTCTATTTCGATAAAATTAAAAATTCAAATTTTAAACTTTTAGTATGGACTTTCCTGTTCCTATGTATATGATGCAATTGAAGTTTAAAACGCAAATATAAGGACATTTAACTCATAGGGAGAATCACCCAATGACACAGTAATTCTTAATCCAGTCAGAAAAGAGAAAAATAAACCTGATTCAGGAAAATTGGAAAGAAAAAAATATGGTCCTCCCTCCCACTTATGAAATATTTATTGGGTTCAATACATCTTTTGAAAGAGAAATCCTCCCTTGAGCACAGAAATATTCATAGGACAAGTGTAAGCCCCAAATGGGCACTTGGGGCTTTTTCATATGATTTGGGGAGCACATATACTTTGGCAACTGATGGCTGTTGAGTTCAACACCCTATCAGCTATCAGTCACTATCCACCAAAATGATACGCTGTTTTCCATTTTTCTCGGGTTTTAGAGAAATCCAGTCAGCCAAGGGTCCTCACTCTGATAAAAAGTGAACATGTGATTGCCAAGAATCACTAAAATTCTGTCTTAGTACATGATAGGTATCTGAATTAAGGATGAACAAGGGGTGTAGTAAATATATGCAGTCCAAATGGCTGGCAGTTTGAAACTACCAGCTGCATCTGCAGAGAAAAACTAGGGTTTTTACTGCAGAAAAGTATTGCAGCCTTGGACTGAGCCCCAGTGGCATAGTGGTTGAGCACGGGACTGTGGCTCACTGGCTTGGTGGTTCAAATCCAGCGGCAGCTCTCTAGGAGCAAGGCCGGACTCCCATTCCCACAAGAGGGCAGTGATGCCCAAAACAAAACAAACAAAAAATATTGCAGCCTTGGAAATCCACAGATGGTTGCTATGAGTCGGATTGACTTGATGATTGGGAGTTTGGGTTGTTCACTCCTATGGAGATGTGAAGTCCTACAGAAAACCCACCATGCACAGTGTAGTTCTGCCAACTAAGTGCCAGGGTGTTCATGTTGACCCCTCCCTATCCTGGAGCCAAGGGTCCTACTTGAGGCAGAAAGTGATGCTGGAATATGGAGTTGTCTTAAAAGGCCAAGTAGAGAGGGCCGCAACAATAACCAGAGCAGTGGGTGTGAGGTAGGGGAGGCTTGACAAGGTCTCAAGCAACAGGGCTGGGCGGGACAGGGAATTGTGACTATAATATGATTAAATCATCCTTTTTGACAGCATAATAGAATATGTGTACTGTCCAAAATCCCAACAAATATTCCAGTAATCTAAGGATTTCACATCGAAAACCAAAATTGAATATCATATCATTGTGTACTCACCTTCCTGATATGATCGTCGAAGACAAATGTGTGTATAAGCAAGTGTGGGGAAGAAATTTGATGGTGCCTGGCTTTCAAAAGATATAGCATCTGAGGTCTTAAAGGCTTGAAGGCAAACAAGTGGTCATCTAGCTCAGAAGCAACAAAGCCCACATGGAAGAAACACATCAGTCTGAATGATTACAAGGTGCCAAAGGAATCGTGTATCAGATATGAAAGAACTAAAAAATATATCATTATAAGTGAGGGGGAGTACAGACTGGGGACCCAAAATCCATCTGTAGGTAACAGGATATCCACTTAAAGAAGGGTCACGGGGAGGAGACGAACCAGTCTGGGTGCAGTATAGCAATGATGAAACATGCAACCTTCCTCTAGTTCTTAAATTCTCTCCCCCCCCCTCCACTATCATCATCCCAATTCCACCTTATAAATCCAGGTAGAGCTAATAATAAGGGCTTGAATAGAAAGCAAATATTTTCAGTATGATAATGGTGACAAATGTACATATATATTAGGCATGCAATGAATGAATGGGTGGCTTGTGATAAGAGTTGTATGAGGCCCCACTAAAATGATTTAAAAATATTGAATTATTGAGAGTTGTCTGGAAGAGCATTAAACAAGAGACAAGACCCTTCTAGTGTTGCAATCTGTAGGATTGCACAGATAAGACACATAAACCCAGCCTTGTAAGCACATAACAAATCAAAATCCACAATTTTTGTAGCCAATTGTAACTGGTTGGGTCACAAAAACTATCAAAACAAACATGTATTTTAAAAGAAGAAAATATGATCAAGGCTAAGGGAAATCCATCACAATGGAATCTAAAATTATTTTAATATCCTTTAGTAGAATGTTATATATTATGAATATTTACATATGTTAAATAGGTAAATATTGGAAAATGAAAAAAATCGAGATTGAAATTCTATACATGAATACTATCATGTGTGAGGTGGACAATATGCTGGAGGGTTTATAACAATATCCATAACACTTAAAAAGCGTAGGAAAAATAGGTTATGTAAAATAATAGCAATAGAAACTTTCCAAAATGAAGCAAATAATTATTATTTATTTTTTGGGGGGGCATCACGGCTCTCCGGTGGTGGGAGTAGGAGGTCCACCCCACTGCTGGAATTGAACCTCTGTCCCAGTGGGCTGCAGTTCCGCGCACAACCACTACGCCACTGGGGCTCAGCCCCTCAAATAAATTTTTAAACTTAAAATGAAATATTTTAAAATTCAAAATGAAATATTTTTTAAATCATCTAATATTAATGTAATTGAAGTGCCTGAAAAGAAGAGGGTCAAGATACTAATGAAACTCTTGTTTTACAAATCCAATATCTATCCATGATTGAAAATAGCAACAGCAACAATACCAGTAAGTTAGGATTTTAAGAGTACTTTTCATCCTGTTAAAGACATCTTTACAATAGCATGTAAGTTATATTCTATTCAGTTGTAAAAATATTTCAAAATTTCTCCTGAGATTGTACAAGCATGTTCACCATGCTTTTCAAAATTATATATGATGCTCTACTCAGTTTAATATAGCAAGAAATGGAAAAGGTATTAAAATTGGGGAAAAGTGAAAGTGTCTTCATTTTCAGACATAAATGTTTATAGAAAACTTGATGTATTATACAACAGCTTCCTAGAATTAATGAATATGTTAAGCAAGATTAAGGGTTTAAGTTGGCTAAAAGTTTATTAGAAAAGTAGAAACATTGACTAGATAAATATATGCAAAATTGATTGGGCGATAAGTAGATAGACAAATATCTGATTCTAAGAGATTGGGACATATTCTTGTGGGTAGTGTCAAGTCAAAAATTCATAAGTCAGAGAAAAAATAGTTTTCTGAGAACCATAGTTTAGAAGACAGAAATAGAGCAATGAGAAGAGGGAAAATAAATTTTGACAAAAGATCTATTAGATTACATTACATGGAAGATGTTTACCTAACCTCATTTTTACTTTTACTTATACCTTTATCTTTATCTTTATTTTACAAAAAGTAACAGATATATTATTTGGCAAAATTATGGTAAACATGGCACAACTACATTGATAAGCAGCTAAGAATCATGCACAATCAACAGACAAAAATCTCAGGGTTATTTCTGTATGCTAGCAGCAAATAGTACTGTTCATAAATTAAAAATTCAAAACATCGGGCTGAGCCCTGGTGGCATAGTGGTTGTGCACAGGACTGCGGCCTACTGGGATGGAGGTTCAATTCCAGCAGTGGGGCTGGGCCTCCTACTCCCACCACCAGAGGGCAGTGATGGCCCCCACAAAAAATTAAAAACATCTTGAAAAATAATGATGCAGAAGTATCAAAAGTTTACAGTATATAAATTAGATTGGATAGAAGTAAAGCAAACAAAGATGGAAAAGTCATTTTGGGCAACTTTATCATTTAGCATAATGAAGAAAAGTATGAATTAAAGGCAATAATATCTCAAATACATAATATTAATTCATGGACATTGCTGAAAATTAGGTATTTTCAATGAATAAGCTATCAGTCTTACAGATTGCTGTCATGAGAACTCTAGTGTGATTCACTGAGCCATATTTTCCTACTACTGATCCTTCTTCTTTCACACTCCAATCACTAGCAATTATCAATGAATCTTGATTGAATGCTTGATTAATTTCAGACTGTAGAAATTAGTAAAATAAATATGTCTTTAATTTATTTAACTTTGGCATTAGTGCTTGGTTCATAGATGTTCATAGTATTTATATTAACAAGTCTTCCTTTAAATATATAGATATTATCCTGCCATTGACATTATTGTGCTGCTAGATAGATCTTCAAATGTTCATTTTGATTGCTGATACACTAACTTTTCTTTTCATAGTGTACCAATGAAGTTGTTTCAATAACAGGATGCAATGCTGGATGTACTAATTTGTCTAAGCCAAGAAATTTGGAAGACAGTTACTAGAATGATTGGAAGCTATCTGTATTCATGACCATTTTAAATCAAAGTGACCCAGTAGAATACAGAGGCTATCAAATATCATCAATGAAATTTTGTATGCAAGCAAAATATTACTGAAAATATTTCATAGTAGTTCAGCTATACATTGACAAAAATCTGGCAGAATTTCAAGCTGGATTAAGAAGAGAATGTGGAATAAGAAATATCAATGTTGATATAAGGTGGATAATGACCAAAATGACTTTTCTTTGCTTTATTATCTGTGTATTTGACTGTGTGTTTTACTATTGCCTCATATACATTTGAAAGCTGGAAAGTGGAGGAAGAATTTAAAAAGTGATACATTTCAAAAGCTTTTGAGCTATAGTGTTTGCAAAGTATATTGAGTCTACCATGGGTTGCCAAAAGAAGGAGCATATCTGTTCTGGAGAAAGTACAACGGCAGTCCTCCTCGGAAGTAGAGATGGTAAGACATTTCTTGCTTACTTTAGAAGTGTTATCAGCAGGGGCCAAGCCATTGAGAATGATATCTACTAGGTAAATAGAGGGTTAGTACAAAAGGGGATAAATCTCAATCAAATGGGTTGGCATACCACCTGCAAAAGTGGACTTGGACATATTTGCTGTTGTGAGAATAACAACTTTCCTTTTATTGCACATGGTTGCTATGAATCAAAACCAGCTCAATAAGCACCTAAGCAAAATCTTATGCTCTTTAAAGGTCCGATTTCCATAGAAATAGGGAGCATCTGCCTCATGGCATTATTGCTGAAGACAAAATGTGTGCACAAGCAAATGTGGTGAAGAAAGCTGAAGGTGCATGACTATCAAAAGATAGAGCATCTGGAGTCTTAAAGACTTGAAGTTAAACAAGAGGCCATCTATCAGAGAAGCAATAAGTCCACAGGGAAGAAGCACACCAGCATGTGTGAACCTGAGGTGTCAATAGGATCAAGTAATAGGCATCAGAGGACTCAAATCAAACAAACGAAAACATATGATTGAGAACAGGGGAGTGGGGAGGAGCACAGCACAGCCCACAAGCCCATTTGTAGACAATGGGACATCCCCTCACAGAAGGGTCAGAAGGAAGGAATGAGTCAGCCAGGATGCTGTGTATTTCCAATGAAATACAATATTTCTCTGGTTCTTTGAGGCTTCCTCACCCCCCACTCTCAGGACCTTCAGTTCTGGCTAGAAAGTAGCATGTACCCTGGTGCAGATAAGAGCTTACAATGCACGGAATCCAGGTCAGATAAGCACCTCAGGAACAGAAATGGGAGTTGCGATACCAAGAGAGTAGTGGGCAGGTTTGAATAGGAGGGGAGGAAGGGGGAACTGACCACAATGATCGACACGTAACCACACACCCCTCCTAGGAGGAGGAACAACAGAAAACATGGGGGATGGGAGATAGAAGTTGTTCTAAAATGAAATTATCAATTATGTATAATTTATTAAGGAATCATTAAGATTGGAGGAGGGAAGGAGGGGGAAAAAGAGAAGCTGACACCACGGACTTAAACAGAAAGTAAATGTTCAGAAAATAATGATGGCAACAGATGTACAAATATGCTTGATACAACTGATGTATGCACAGTTATAATAGCTGTAAGAGCCCATAATAAAATGACCTTTTAAAAAACTAACAATAAATAAATCAATAAAATGAAAAATAAAATAAATAGAGAGCATAACTTGAAGCAATATTTGGCAAAATTGTGCTGGCATTCCATAGTCCATAGTCTGTCTTTATAATTTTACCTATTCAAGTATATGTTAAATAGACACATATCTAGTACTTTGGTTTGCAAATCCATTTTTTAAGATAACATTGTCGTGAAATATAGCCATGACCATTCATCATTATTGTCTAACTCTTCTTTCACAATATAGTGACACAGATGGGTAGTTATCATGGAGACTTTAGAGCCTGTATACTCTATTTATCATCTGGTCCTTTCAGAAACACTGATCTTGACCTCATTAGTACACATCACCACAACATGATTTTTTAAATCATGGTTTGATTTTTAGGTCTGTTCCTGGGGTCCTGGGGGATGCTGACTTAGAAAATTGCATTGGTTAGGCCTTATCAGCTCTACTTTCTTATATACGTTGCTTAACACTATTTTCCACTATCAAATAGTACTAATTAATTTTTTTTGTTTATCATCCTCATTTCCAATATGATAATTCAAGGGCACAGATTTCATGGTAAGTCAAAAGGGTAACATATATTTGAAAAACAATAGGTATTGAAGAACTTCCAACGAGGGCTAGATGGTTAAGCATTGAGCTTCCAATTAGTGATACAAACCCACAGTTTACTTCAGTCTTTGCATTTTTCTTGCGACTTAGAAACCCAAATGTGTATTCTTCCCTGTCACATCAGTCATTCTGAAGTAGAATCAATTACATCACAGCAGCTCTTTCTTTTGGGGATGAGAGACTGTTCAATGTACAGACACCACAAGTTGGACACTGAAAAACCCGAATACAGCTTGAGAAGAGTGGAATTAAAAAGAACATTCTAAAAAGTATGTATCTGAAAGATATGGGCAATTTAGAGTCCTGAAAATATAAGCCATCATAGAAATATTTTTGAATATTTTGAAGGTCTAAACATTTTTTCTTCAAATTACTCAGTAAACATTGAAGAACACATTTTAATTTACAGAAGTCAAAGGACAATACATATTACATGTTTCAGAGGTAGGATTCTTTATGAGAAAAAAATCTAATTTTTCTTTGAAGAGTTTGTGTGCATAAGTGGAGATGTTTCGCCATTTTAAAACAAGACTGTAATATTTTAATTTTAATAAAATTAAATCTAATTCTGACAGACAGTTGGCATTTCCAAATATTTAAATCTCTATCTAGTGCACCAAACTCACAATTAGTAAGTCCATTATGACACCTAGCAACCATAAAGGGCTGACTGGCACTTCTGTGGATCTCTGAGGCTCGAAATCTTTATAGGAGAAGAAGGCCTCATCTTCCTCTTACAGAGCATTTGGGGGCTTGACTAGATGACCTTGTGGTTAGCAAACAAACATGCAAACCACCACATCATCAGGGCTCCTATTTATTGTACAGTAACGCTTATTTCAGGCTCCTTTTTAAGATAACATACAAATTGAAACCACTTGTTATTCACTTCCTGAAAAAGATAAAGTGATACTTGGGGAAGTTTTCAAGTTCATCTAATTTTCACTGTTCAAATATATCTTTGGATTAAAGGGCATTATGTGAACTATAACTTAACCTAAATATTTAGTGAAACATAAATTACTCTAAATAAAACCAACATTCCTCAGGCAAACTAACACTTCATTAAAATATTCTGATTTTTGTTTTATGGGAGCAGAATGAAGGGAGCTATATGATGTATTTTCTGTATTTTAAAAAGTTGAGCACATTGGTGAAAACTAGTGTCATTTAGGGATTCAGTCTATTGAATATACTCAGAAATAAATTTAACTTTGTTTGTTGGCCAATGCTATCAGTATTTGGACCATGTCTGTAATCTCAATTTAAATTATTCCAGTATACACTGTTAAGAAAACAAAAATCCTTGAAACTGATCAGATAGGCAACATCACAATAGACAGAGAAAACACTGAAGTTGTCAAAAATTTCATCATGCTTGAATTCACAATCATGTCCATAGGAGCAGCTCTCAAGAAATAAAATGGTGTTGCAGCAAATAAATCTGCTGTACAACACCTCTTTAAAATCTTTAAAACCAAGACTGTTACTTTGATGTCTAAGGTATGTATGCCTGTCCCAAGCCATGGTATTTTCAATCACTTCATATACATCTAAAAGTTGTATGTTGGATAATAAAAAAAAAGAAAAATGAGGCATTTGAACTATGGTGCTGAAAAAGAATATTGAATGTATCATGAACTTCCAATAGAAAAAATACATTTCTTTCAGAATTCTCCTTAGAGGCAAGGAAAGCTAAAGTTTGTCTTGTGTGCTTTAAGCGCATTCTTAGGAGAGACTAGACCTGAGGAAGCACATCATGCTTGGTGGAGGAGAGGGGCTGAAGAACAAAGGAAGCCTCTCAAGGAGCCAGAGTGATCCAGTGGCTACAAAATGTTTGAACAAGCAAACAGTTGGAAGGATGGCACCGGCTTAGGGGTGTTTTGTTCTGTTGTATGTAGCTTCCCTGTGAATCCAAAAAATTCCAACACACTAAACAACAAAAACTACATACTAGCTGACAATTTCTTTATAAAATTTTATATGACTAAGGTATTATTTAAGATCCTCTTCTCTACCTTCAACACGTGACTACGTTGCTGTTGGCATGTGCCATTAAGTTGGTTCTTATCAATAGCTACCCTAAACAAAGCAGTACAAAAAGTCTGCAGGGTCCTGCACCATCCTCCTAATGGATCAAATGCCCACAGCCATTGATGAAGCCTTTCTGTAAATCCATCTCACTGAGAGTCTTCCACTTTTGGCGCCCCTCATTTTACTGTGCAGGTTATCATTCATCAGGGACTGGTCTCTCATGACATGCTCACGGGATGTAAGATGAAGCCATGCCACCATGACCTCCATGGAGCACTCTGGTCATTTCTTCCAAGAAAGACATGTTTGTTCTTTTAGCAGGCCATGCTACTTTTAATCTTTTAATGTCTTGAACACTCAAGGAACGGGGTGAGGCTTACCTTTTAACACAAGCAATTTGATGCCTCCAGAGTGGCCTTCAAACTCTCTATTAATTCTTTCTAACAATGATATCTTTCACACATTATGTTAATGTGTGAAATAACCATAGGTAGAAGAAATCAGTATAATTCTATTACAGCCAGATCTTAGATTTAATTCTTAAAACAGTGAAATTGAAGTTTTTGTCATCTAACTATCCCATTCAGTTGCAATATGGCTTTTGATTTTTGACTGCGTCAAGCCAGGGTCTGTCTTTTGGTCAGCGCTTTTGACTGAACAGCATGATTCTGGAGAATTTCAAGAGGATTTTCCTCTCCTGATCTCAACAGTGACATTTATTGCTTCCATTTTAACCATTTCAGTTAGTAATAACCAAAGAAAGCTTCCAGTAATCACTTTGCATGTCATGTTTCAGAATCAATCTCATTAACCGTGTGGCTCTCTCAGACCTGCAGCTAGCCAAAGAAGGAAAACTACCATAAGGCCAAACTGAGAGAAGCATTGTCTTCATCTTTGTGATTTGTTTCTCTAGTACACTACTTCCCAGGTACCATAATGTGTTAGGCTGGGTTGACTAAAGAAACAAATCTAGTGGCACTCATATATTTGTAAGAAAAGCTTTACATCAAGAATTAATTATACATTGTGAAAATGTCCCAGCCTAGTCCAGGTCAAGTCAATAAGTCCAGTAATAGTCCATAAGTCCCTCTTCAAACTCACAGAGTAACATACAATGATGCAGAATGCAGGAATAGTACAGGGTGATGGCTACAAGGTCTTATGGCTCCAATGACAGAGGAATTATCTCGGTAACCTGGCAGGTCATACAGTGACTTGCCAGCAGAAAAGTAAAGGCAAAGCACCATAGTGTTTTCCATTGGATACTGAATAAAGAAGACTAAAGAAGAATGGATATATTTGAAGTATTGGGTTAGGAAAAACACCGAAATTACCCTAGACTACCAAGGGAATAAATGTTTCTTCGAAGGAGTCCAGCCAGGATGCTCCATAAATGCAAAGATGACAAGACTTCATCTCATGCATTTTACAGATATTTTCAGGAGAGACTAATCCCTGGAAAAGACATCAGGTTTGTTCAAGTAGAGGGGCAATGAAAAAGAGGAAGGTCCTAGATATGATGTATTGACACAGTGGATACAACAATGAACACAAACATAGAACAAGTGTTGGGTATTTCACGATCAGGTAGTATTTTGGTCTGTTGTACACAGGGTCACTATGATTTTCAATTGACTTAGTAAAACTAAGAACAATATACAGGATAAAATTGACAATGAAAACTGAAAGAAATTTTTAGAGGAGGGAATGAACTTTTGTCACTAAAGAAAGAGCAACTCAGTAAATAAAGATGAAAATGTTTGCACAACTTGAGAAATGCAATCATTGTAACTAGATTACCCATGTGGGAATTGCTGAGCTGGTGAATCCTGTGCCATTTGTATTCTTAACAACCACAGAAACAAGGTGAATTATATATACATAATAAAGAAAATAAATTACCATATTTGTTTTAAAATAAAAAAATATGAGCTAATATATAAAGCATAGGAGGAGGAACAGAAAGCTTCAGAGAAATATTTCATGGACTGTAGTGGCTATAACTATGTCTTCATCACTATATGTGTCTCCCTTATCCATTAATTTGGATTTCAACACCATCCAACAGAACCGGTGGGCAATCATTAAGGGCTAGCTTAATTCTCTTAGAACACTTTCATATATATATATATATATATATATATAATATATCCCCTTTACTCAAACCTTTCTTTGTTAGTCAACTAATTTAAAATCTTTCATGTTTCTTTTGAAATTATTATTTAGGCATTAATTTGGTGAATTGATAAGCAACAGTGTATGTCATAGGATCCGATATATGAATTTAAGAGTAAGTAAAAGAGTATTACTATAAACCATTTAAATGTTTTCTAAGTAAAAGTATCAAAATAGTACACTATTTTTTCTCTATATATCATCGATCTCAGTCTATACACTTCTGAAGACAGTGTTTCACCATTCTCATCCTTCCTGAAATAATTATGTAGTCTTTAATTTATACCACATTAAAAAGCAGCTTTGGCATTCTTAAGTGACTCAAATTTTGTTCCATTTAAATGTTCAGTGCAGAAACAGCAAAGTCCACATGCAGGAAGCACACCAACATGCGTGATCAAGAGGGGCCGAAGGGAGCAGATATCGAGCACCAAAGAACAAGAATCACATCATTACATAGGAGGAGGAGACCTAAGGCCCACTGGTGGGTAATTGGTCACCCTTTTACAGGGGAGACATGGAGGGGGAGACAGACCAGTCGGGGGGCAGCCAGGCAGTGATGATGCATACAAGTTTCCTCTGATTCCTGAAGCCTTCCTCCCTGTCCCCCAACCATCATGGTCCCAACTCTACCTTGCAAATCCAGATGGACTGGAGAAGTCACACTGGTATAGAGGGGAGCTGGAGATATGGGGAAACCAGGATGGATGGGCCCCTTCGGGCCAATGGTTAGAGTGGAGATACTGGAAGGGTGGAGGGAAGGTGGGTAGAGAGACGGAACCAACAGCAAGGATATATACACAAAGCTCTTATTTGAAGGACGGGCATCAAAGGAGTGGGTTGGGGGAGAGGTCGGGCAGTGTACGATATGACAAAACAATAACAATGTATAAACTATTGAGGGTTGGAGGGGAGGAGAGACCAGGGGAAGAGGGGAAGGAATGGATAAGCCGATACTAGGGGCTAAAGGGAAAAAGGTGGACGATTGGAGAACAATAATAG
>PVJH01005495.1:0-111777 GCA_004026705.1 Nesogale talazaci
TTTTTTTAATTTAACAGTTTTATTGGCATATAGTTCACATACCATACAATTCAGGGGTTTAAGTATATGAAAAAGAGCCTTTTGGTCTTCATCACAACCAGTTTTAGAACATTTTATTCATTATTTTTTTTAGCATCACTGCCCTCTGGGGGGAGTAGGAGGCCCAGCGTTGCTCCTGGAGAGCTCTTGCTGGATTTGAACCGCCAACCCAGCGGGCCACAGTCCTGCACACAACCACTACGCCACCGGGACTCAGCCCATTTTATTCATCCTTGTACTCATTATTAACTTCCCATTTTCCCCCAACTTTCCCTGCCATAGCTCTAAGAAATTATTAATCTGATTTAGTCTCTAGATTTAGGTATCTTGGATTTCATGTGAAGAAAATCATACAAAAGACAGCAAAAAAACTCCCAACAACAAAAAACAAAACCCCCAGAAAAACCTCAATTCAAAAGAAGGTAGAATAAAAACCAGAACAAATTTAAAATGGATCAAAAGGGAAAACGAATGATAAAGTGTTCAATTTTAAGCTAATGATATTTGCATTAAACCAGTTTCCAATGCATTGTCTGAGGGGATAACTAGCTGTTCACATCCTTGGTCAGTGGTCACAGAGGGATTCACCCGAACTTAATACACGAGGTGACTCTGCAAATGGATTTTGGGCTTTCACTGTTATCCACTGCCTTCTGCAAACCAGTGCACCGAATTTAAATTCTAATACAATTCCCTCCTTTGGCCTTATGTTATATTATTTACAGTTTGGGGTCACTCAGACTGGTGCTGTTTCTGTGGACTTAACTGGCACCTCACTTAGATAGCTGCTTGTTTTATGGCAAGCTTGTATAATCCCCGACACTGTTCTTTCTGATAGCCTGGTACCATCTGATTTCTTCACCATTCTTTTCTATGCACTCATGGATGTCAAAATTCTTATCAGATATATGGCTCTCAATTGTTTTCTCTCTTCCGTAGGTTGTCTTTTCTCTTTGTTGAATAAAATTTTATTTTGATGAACCAATATACTTAATATTTATGCCTTTTGTCACTAGTTCTCTTGGATTCTTTTTGATTCATATCTTAACTGTCTAGATTTTATAATGTGGTTTATTTAAGAAGGATACATAGATCAAGAGGTACTTGCTGATGATGCCAAGTTTAACCATTAGGTTTAGGTGTTGACTTCCAGATCTTTCCATTGCAAAGGTGAATTTTCCATATGCAATTAATAAGTTATCTTAGGGGGATATTTGGAGATTATGGGGGTGTTTTATTACTCAACAACTTTTTACCTATTAATCTTAGTATCCATTTATGTAGGTTGCCTGAATCATTTATTACATCGGAATAGCGAGCAATGGTGATTTTTAAAAATTATCATTTTATTTACATTTATTAGCTGGCATTCTTTTGTATGGAAGTTTCCTCTTTTCTCCTGTTTCTTCTTCAATTCTTCAACGGAAAATTCTTTTGGAATAAGATTATTCTAGTATAAATTAAATGAAAAGTACACCACTTTGGATCTTTCTAAATAATTCTACTGAAACCGACTTTTCAGAAACTGGGGCAACTGTGTTAAGGAATCCCCATTTACACCAGGCAAGAAAGTAAACAGTAAGTGGAGAGTAGGGTAACAAACACTTATGGTATCAAAAAACAACCGTGAAAAGGATCTGTCTTAATGTGCTAGCCCATTGCAGTTTAACATATTGCTTACAACCTTCACAATAGAATTTGAGTGACTTCAGTTACACATTCCAGGAGACTGGCAGTCTGTTACAATCAGAGTCTGAACTCTAGAGCAGGCTAATTTACAGCGATGGGATGAAGAAAGTTGTGGATTTGTATTACACACTCTCACCTGACACTGTATCTGATCCCCCTCCTTGCTGATTGACATCTTGAATGAGCTCTTTGAAGCAAGTTCCAGCTTAATTAAAACGTTTGCTTGGTTAGCAGTGATCTGTGAAAGCCTGTGATAAATATTGAATCAGGTTCACCTGCTGGTTGCTGCGAGTGGATAAACAGCTGCTTTGTGCAGTTTAATCATGAAGCTGGCAGCAGCATACTAGTATTGTTTGAATTTTTAAAAAAGAATACTTGAAAAGCTATAGATAGGTCACTTCTGCTATCTTATGAGAGTGTGTGCTTATGTGAGATTTTGCACAACAGTCATTCAGTACCTGTTTCGATACCTTGGACAACAGCAAATGGTTGATAAAGATTAACAATAGACCTTTTTTTTATAGCCTTTTTTTTTAAAGCCTCAAAGACATAGAGCAATTATGCTCAGTGGTTTTGTGTGTGTGTGTGTGTGTGTGTGTGTGTGTGCCATTAGCTCTTTATGTACGTAACTTATTGAAGTAGAAAAGATCACTAGTTTGCTTTCTGGCCTACTGAAGTGGTTCACTTTAAGATTAAAGGTTTAGAATTCCAACTTCATCAATTTGTTGTGCATTCTGTAACAACTTGAACATTTTTAGATTTTACTTTTTTCATATAGAATATGGTTAAATATAAATGTTTGTGAACTAAGTATTTTAACCTTAAAATAATCGTGACAAAAATTAAGAAGAAATGAACTTAACAACCAGTGCAGGAAAATTTATCAAGCTATTTGTTTTTACTATCAACTTGTTCATTTCTTTTCGAAATAAATGGATTCTCCATTTGATTTCCATTATAAAATGAGACATAAATCCTGGGATAATGCTTCCATTGCAAGTCAGTGACAATCCTCTTTGAGCGCTCGATGAAAGTTAAGGGTTTTAGGACTCTTCATTAGACAAGCACACAATGGGGTGTCTATAGTTTGTGAGTTCAGACCCTATTCAGTAGTGCCTTGATTCTAATTTAAGAAATTCTATTCTAGTAAGTGAGGTTGAAAATTTTGGGTGAGGACGAGATTAGATGAAAGTTGTTCTGTTTTATGGTAGGAATTAAGCAACAGAAGAAACAGGACGAGAGTAGATTTGATGTATTGTTTCTTTGGCAGCACTTAGAGCATTTTGCAGGTAGAGTATGTACCATAGTTCTTAGCTCCAAGGATTATCTATCATAGCGTGGATACCCAATTCCCTAACTAAAGGTTTATGTTTTCATTCTTAAGATCAATTTGGTTGGCTCTAAATGGGGAATAAAATGTGATGTGCCATATTCAACATTAGTAAAAATCATGTTTGGCAGGCAGTTCTGGTTGATATTTTTCATTGATGACTAATCAAAAGGGATGGCAGTTTGAATCCAACAGAAGTGCCTCAGGAGAAAGGACTGGTGATCTGTTTTTGTGCGGCTCACAGGGACTCCCTGAATTGGAATCAGCTCGACAACAAGTGATTTGACTTGGTTCTTTAGGTAGTGTTCTGTTGATTATGGAAAGAAAAAACAAAAATAAAATTTATTTATCCATTCTTCTGTTGATATTCTTCACTTGCTTTCTTCACTATTCTAGTATCTGTCTTCATGAACAAGAATTTCTCTGACATCTATACTTAACATTGAGTCTCTGCATGGTAGAAACAGTTTATCCCCTCAGTTGCTAACCTAAAGTTTAGTTCCATTCTGCTTCTAGATGATTTGGAAAAAAGTCTTGATCTACTTCTGAAGATTCTGGAATTAAAACCCTGTATAGCACAGTTCTATTCAGTCACGCAAGGAGTCATCTTAATTTGAAATTAATTTGATAGCATATGGTTTTATTTATTTTATTTTATTTTTTTGCTGGGGGGGGGCAATCACTGTCCTCTGGTGGTGGGAATAGGAGGCCCAGCCTTTGCTCCTGTGGAGCCTCTGCTGGAATTGAACCTCCATCCCAGTGGACTGCAGTCCCGCGCACAACCACTACACTACTGGGGCTTAGTCCTGGTTTTATTTATTTATTATTATTATTATTTTTTATGGGCATCACTGCTCTGGTGGGAGTAGGAGGCCCAGCCTTGCTCCTGGAGAGCTGCTGCTGGATTTGAACTGTCAACCCTGTGGGCTGCAGTCCCACACACAACCACTATGCCACCAGGGCTCAGCCCAGCATCTAGTTTTATGTGTGGTACTGTCATGCAGGGTAAATTGGAATATATATCTTAGATTTTACTGGATTACCAGTTACTCTCGAAAATGAATACAGGCACTCCCAGGTTATAGATGAGATCTGTTTGTAAGTGTGTGTCTTTCAGTGGAATTTGTAGGTAAGTCAGAATAGATAAACACAGTTCTTATTTTGCCTTAGTTCAAGAAGAAACAGAAGCCTTTTTAGTAATGTAAAAGCTGCATGTGCCGCCAGTGAGACTGTGTGTGAGCAAGAATTTGTTGTGAAAAAGGGTTTTGTTCATTCACTTAAAAGTGAGGACGAGGGAGCTGAGCCCCGGTGGCGTAAGTGGTTGAGTGCGGGACTGTGGCCTGTGGGCTTGGCGGTTCAAACCCAGTGGTGGCTCTCAGGAGCAGCACTGGTTTAGTGCCCACGACCACCAGAGGCAGTGATGCCTACCCTCCCCCGCCAAAAAAAAAAAATCATTTGGGCTGAGCCCCGGTGGCGTAGTGGTTGTGCGCGGGACAGCGGCCCACTGGGATGGAGGTTCAATTCCAGCAGTAGGGCTGGGTCTCCTACTCCCACCACCAGACAGCAGTGATGCCCCCCCACCAAAAAAAATCCAGCAGCAGCTCTCCAGGATCAAGGTGGGGTAGCTCCCACGACCACCAGAGGGCAGTGATGCCCCCCCAAAAAAAGTGAGGACGAATTTATGTAAAAGAACAAGTATGAGTTGTCTTAAGTCATTTGTCCTTTACTTGAGGACTGCCTGTATATCATTTGATTCAGTAATATATGAGTTCCTTTGTATCTATTCCAACTCCCAGTTTGGTAGATGTAAAATGGAATCTAATTATGATTTTAATGTGCATTTTCTCTTTACTAGTGAAGTTGACCATCCGGTTGGAAATCTTTTCACATTATTATGGGCCTTTCTGTTACTGCCCTGCTCTTGGCCATTGTGTTGTATTTCCTTTTAAAAATTGATTTGTTGGAGTTCTTTATATATTATGGATGATGACCTCAGTTGGTTAGGTGAGGGGGCTTCAAAAAATTTGGGAAATTCCACTGCCTTTTGATTACATTTTTCCACAAACTTGTTGAAGCATCCTTGACTATATTGTATATACTTTCTCAGGTTTTGGGGGAAGGTGTGGTTTAAAAAAAAAAAAGTTATGAAGTTAATGTATATTGTACTCATTTACACTAAATTTTGTTTATATTTAAATAGGAGTTTTATGTTTAATGAAAACTTTGTACTCTATTTCTATTTTGATAATTTCAGTCTTTTGTGCTTTTGATGTATTGTTTAGGAAATATTATGCTCTACTTAAGTATCTTCCAATATTAGGACAGGGACCACAAAACCTAAAATATTTACTGTTTTTTTTTTTTGTGGAAAAAGTTTGCAGACTTGCTCAAGAGCAGCGGTTCTCCACCTTCCTCAAGCCGAGATCCTTTCATACAGTTCCTCATGTTATGGTGACCCCCACCCCCCGCACCATAACATTATTTTTTTTCATAAAGTTATTTTCATTGCTACTTCATGATTGTCATTTTGCTACTGTTTGCATCAGGCGACCCCTGTGAAAGGGTCATTTGAACCCACTGCTCTAGAGTCTCATATTAAGAGTAACTCTCCTGTGCCCCTGCCATAAAGTGAATCTTGTTAAAAAGATTCGATTATCTTAAGGGATAGCAATAAGTTAAAATGTTTCTATAACGTGTGTCGCTCAACCTTAGGAATATTTCATATTTATTTCCAGAAGGTTAAAGATTATTAACTTGAAACAATTTCTGAACTCATGAGGGAAAGTGATAATAATAAACTCTAAAAGTTGTGCTTTGTAGAACAATTAAAGAGTGAAGCATTCATTGTCAGTGAGGGGAGATGAGACCTTGTCACTGTCTTTTATGTGACACAGGATGGATTCTAATGTTTCTTGAATGAATAAATGAAAGAAATGAGATAGTATTTGTATAGTGCTCAGTGTTGATCCAGTAAATGGTAGTATTATTCATTTAATAAATAAATTAAGCTATGTGTCATTGAGGACTAAAGCAACTCAAATTATTGATATGACAATTTTTTAACCTGGAATGGAAGTAAATTGCTTTATATTTTTTCTTTTAGCAGCTAACCTTATGCTTTTGAATTTAACTTTTTGAAAAATTAACAACTTCAAAACATGAATAAGTACAGTCATTGACTTAATCCCAGGTTGCTAATAAAAAATAAACTCCAGTGATGGTGCAAGGCATTATTAAAGATTATAAGACATAATAGATGGTTAAAGAGAAATATGAGCAGTTGCTTTATTGACTCAGTTTTCTTTTTTATTTCATGCAATATGCTTTTTTTGTCTCATTTTCCTTTATATTTTATATTGTGCCTTTTAAAGCATAGTTTTATAATTCAGTTTACTAGAATCATTTTTAGAAGTTCTCTGAGTGCTGACCAGTAAAATAACTTCTCTGGCAATGAAATTAGTTTCTAATTATTTTCATTATTTTTTTTATTTCTAAGATTATTTAATCACCTTTCTTAAAATTAATTGTATGGTAGGAAGAGATTGGCAAAAGTGCTGAAACTTCAGAAGCTGACATTGTAGTACTTATGCTATTTGAACTTCTAATTATAGCTGTATGAAAGGAATAGTATGAAAAAAAGTCAAAGAGTCAGCCTTTGATTTTAAGATTTAATCATCTGACCCTTTTCTTCCCTCCCCATCCCCAAATTGGCAGGACAGGAAAGACTAGATGGAAATTATTAAGCACCAGGGAATTAAGAAAAATGTTTGCTTGCTGATCTTCTAAAAACCGTTTTGGCTATTATAGATTTGGATTTTTTTGTTTTTTTTGTTTTAATTGATGCCTGCATGTAAAAATAATGGAGCAGTCACATGCGTATTTATTTTCTGTGTTTTGCTTTGAAGGATGATGTAATTTTGCTATTATCTGGTTGTGTTGCCTCCCCTTCAGTTGGAGTAAAAGGACTCCAGACAGTTTCTAGCTGTGGGAAAGGAAATCACTTTTTAAAGAGTTCAATTCTACCACCCAGTGTAGCCACTTACTTGCATGTCTTAGAAATTACAAGTTTTATTTGTCTTGAGCTTCAGCTATTTAAGCTGAGAGTGACTATTTTAAAGTTTATTCTCCAGATTCCTAAAACAGTCTTTGTAAATTTAAAGAGCAAAAGGACAACATTCCTCTGAAAGACAAATAGTGTAATTTGTTGACAGGTGCTAGATTAGCAGAAATACTTAGGGAGAGATGCAAAATTATTTTATTCATCTAATTGTTCCAACTACCCTATCTCAAAGGGTCTTCAGAGACTTTATAAAGTGAGTACCCTTACCTCCTATCCCTGCTAACATTAGAACTCTTTATCTAATTTTCTTATAGCATTGAAAAATTTGTTTTATTATTATATAAAATGTCATTTTAAAGCTCTGTGATGCCACAGTCAGAGTTTTCTTCCATCTTCCAGTATACTTGGACCCACTCATTTAGATAGAATGTTCAATAAAAATCACCTCTGCAGAAATAACTTGCCTTTAATGAGGCAAAGAAAAGGAATCAACTTTTTTTTCTTTTTGATTCTACTTCCCAAAAGACCCCTAGCAAAATCACCACTTGAAGGACTCTGCTTCAAATCTGTAGGTGTTGTAATTATTCAGAGTACTTTAACACTTAGACAAAACAGACAATCACGTTTTATGTAAAATCAATTATGGAATGATAAATATGATTTAACTTAAGGTATCTAAATAAAGCCACTCTAGTGGGAGATTTTCCTGCAACCCGTAGGTGACTTTTGCTTTTGTTAGTACAGCTACTAACAACTTGAAGATAAACAAATCTTTCATTTAAATTATTCGTTCCAAATTCACCCCATTTAAAAATTATAAAATGAAAGACAAGTAGCAAACTATAACAGTATGTAACAACAT
Organism: Nesogale talazaci; assembly: GCA_004026705.1. Taxonomy (NCBI): domain Eukaryota; kingdom Metazoa; phylum Chordata; class Mammalia; order Afrosoricida; family Tenrecidae; genus Nesogale; species Nesogale talazaci. The sequence continues at coordinate 7,981 of PVJH01005495.1, forward strand.
GGCTTTTTATTTGAAAAAGTTATGAGAGATATTTTATATATGCCTAAGTCTATAAGTTACTTGTAGCGAGTTGATCTGTTATGTATATTTCTGTACTGTTTGTATATTCTGGTCAGAGAAGATTTAATGTCAAGTTTATTTAGAATTAAAGAAGAGTGCCTGGTAAAAGACTTAAATGGAGTTGCTATTGAAAATTATTACATCAAAAGTAGGTTTTCCAAGTTTTATGAAAAAACTTTATTGGATTACTTAAAAAAAACCCTCTCTATTGGATTTCTTTTTTGTTTGCATGTAACATTTCTGCATAAAACCCAGTGATGCATTGGGCTTAAGCATTCTTCTATTCAGAATTATTGTAACTGTATCGCGAAGAAGAGAATAAGAATCTGAGGGAAAAGATTGAGGTATGAGAAAGGAATGAATTCTGCTACCTCAGATTGCAGTAATTCTTTTAGTATGCTAATTAATTAATGTTATAATTTCTAAGGTCAAGAAAGAATTCAGTAAGAAATATCATAATTTGCATTCCATTTTCTATGTGACCATAAATTGTTGGATATTGCAACGTATGTAACATACACCACATGTCAGCTGTTTCCTGCCTCCTGTTGACAAGAGCCCCATTCATAACTCTTCTTTTTATCCTTTCAGTGAATAAGTAATTATTCAATATAGAAGGCAGGATATTTGGAACTGGCTATTTAATGTGGCAGCACTCCGTAATGAAATCTGCCGTTTCTGGCAACTTGAGAAGGGAATGTAACAATTCCAGCGTGGCTGTAACTTTATCTGCTTTGACTGACTGTTTATTTGGCACATCAGTGAACCTTTTATCCCAGTGAGTGACAGCTCCAGAAGGGTCACATTTACATCCATTCTATCATGTATTGTAATATTTAATGGCAGACAAGGTTGAGCGGGAACTAGGAGTAATTTGAACTTGCTTTTTCACTGAGTTGAGGCTAAAAGACAGCTTGATCCCCAGTATTGTGGTGTAACATGCTATGACTTCGCATTTGTTTGTGAGGGCTAATCTTACTGATTACAATTGAAAAAAAAAAACAAACTTTACTCCAGTAGAGTACTTGTTCTCCTCTGAAACTCGCTGGTACAAATTCTTTAAAAGCTAGTGTGAACTTAGTTCTTTTTGTCTTCTTCACTGGTGATCATGTCTTTCTTTTTTTAGTGGTCATTTCTATAAACAAACCATTTCTAAACGAGCCTTCATTCTAACTCACTTGGTGTAGTAATTGAGGCTGAGAAAGTGTTATTGGGCATGTATAGGCTCGACTAGGTGGACATAGCATTGTTTTTTAAACTTTAATTTTTGATAATTTAGAAATGAGAGAGAAAAACCAAGGTAAATATTAACACCATTCCTGATGTGTCCTGGAAAGTATATTTTAAAAGACATTTGTGTAACAATTTCAATTATAAATATGAAGAACCTGTCAAATTGTTCAAGAAACGTTATCCTGAGTGATAATTTTACTGATGGATTTGCATTCCATGACAGGTCATTGAATTTCAGATCTACTTGTTCCACACAAGCAATCTGTCTTCATTATTAAATATTAATATTTTGCATTAATTTTCATACCTTTGCTGGAGAAGCATTTTCTCATTTTGGGATAACTTAGATTCATTTTAATTCATTTGTAAACCGTTTAAAGTATTTTTATCAACATTAGTGACTTTTGATAATTAGATTGGCTATGTGATGAATGAAACTACCTCTATCAACTTTAAGCAGTATTGATAAATTCACTTACGTTTGCTTTGAAACTTAAGCAAAACTTAAAATTGTCTTCTATTCTTTTTTCTTATTGGTGACTTAATTTATTATGAAAGGGAAGAACTGAAATGTACTTAAACATGAAATTATGAGTGCTATGTTAGTAATGCAAATAAAGAAACATCATTTATAACTTCTACCAATTTGAAATGAAATATCAAAGGGGTTGTTAATAAGGGAATTTTACATACTATAACAGCTCAGAGTTTGCTTTGACAGTGTGATTCTTTACGTATAGCTTTTGATTCCATGAGAAGTTTTGTGAATGGCCGTCTAGACATTCGTTCATCCTGTTTCCCTTTGTCACAGCCCCCTGGCCCCTGTTCTCGGTGCTGTTGTTCCACCAAACAAGGAAACAGTCAAGATTCTTCAAATGCCGTTAAGAAGGATAGTGGAGGGAAACTGAAGAAACCCAAAATATATTTGGGGACACGTACACATAAGCAGATTGCTCAGTTGACAAGAGAACTCCGGAGGACCGCATACTCAGAGGTCCCAATGACTATTCTTTCCAGCAGAGATCATACTTGTGTCCATCCTGAAGTAGTTGGTAACTTCAACAGAAAAGAAAAATGTATGGAATTTCTAGATGGAAAAAATGTAAGTAAACTGGTTTTTAGGAAAAAATTTAAGCTGAAAGAATGCAAGCTACAAAATAAGTTTTATGTATACATTTACAGTTAAATAATGAAAATCAAATTAATGCTAGAATTGGTATTAAAAAATAATTTTACCCTAAAAATAATTCAACTTTAAAATGATGCATTTTTAGACCTAAAATGTGGGGGGGAAGGGGGCTATACAATTCCTTAATTTTTGATTATATTCAAATGTTTTCTTTCTTCTACTAAATCTAACAAAAATAGTGAAACACATGCTGGCATATGAGGAAATAAAATGTTTAGATGATTCAGCTTCATAATTAATGTTTCATATATTGAAAAACTAATTTAGTTTCTCATTAAATTTTGGGATATTTAAAATTGAAAGAATCGATTATTTATATCATAATTCTGATTAGTTCAATTTCTTTTTCAAAAATATTAAATTATTGAAATTTGCCAAAGAAGTCTAAACTAAAGCCCAGACAGGGTAGAAAGAGGGAAGTCTTTCTTACCAAAAATATAAGATTACTTTAAAATAAATTTTGGGGAATTGTAGTTTGGGAATTTGTGTATGAGAAGGACAAGTAATTTATTCTAAAAGTTTCAGACCTAAAAGTTTCACCTTTGAGCCATAAGTTAATAGTATATGAGATGACATGATATTTTAATGTTCTTTGAAAATTGTCTTTTACTATGTTATTTTAGAGTTGTTCTACATAAGACTGATAATTACTTAGTGGATTATCATCTCCTTACCATTTAAAATGAAAAATCTTTGTGCATTATTGTTTTCTTCATTTTAAAAATTAAATAATAATATAGTCAAACTTTATTTAGAATTAGTCAAAGGACACTTTAGTAAATATTCAATTAATAGCCTATTTGATATTCAATTAATAGTCTATTTGAGTTATTGAAAAGCATTCAAATAAAAAAAAGAAAAAGAAAATATTCAAATAAGTAAGAATAGAAAGTTTAAGTACTACGGGCTCCAGAGGAAAATCCAGGAAGGAAATGCATGAATTACCGAATCAAAACCATTACTGAAGGTCACTGGTTAGATTAACTTTTCAAAAACTTCTTTTAGACAAAAGAATTGTGAAATTCCTTTATTTTGCATATTTAAGAATTTCTTTTTAAGGAGACATGAAAATGCTACAGAAATTAAAATCTTAAAAATGATCAGAGGAAAAAAATGATCATCATTTCCCCCCCCCCCTTTTTTTTTTTTTTGTGGGGGGGCAGTTTTTAATAAAAGTTTTTCATGACAAAAATCCCAGAAATTTTATGCTTAAGTAGACATTTTTCTATAAGTGACTGAATCCCTCATACTTGATATTTGGTGTTTGGTTACATCATCTATGGAGGTGGACTTGCTAGCACTGTCCATATTTTTTTTCTATCAATTTGATTGAGAAATTATCAGTCCTAAGTGACCTATGGGTTATATGATGGGCTGCCAGCCACCAGCCTTAGCAGTATCAAGCCACCAGCAGCTGTGCGGGAGAAAAACGAGGGGTTCTACTCCCATAAGCAGGCTTGGAAATCCACAAGTGCAGCCTGTCCAATAGGGTCACTTTGAATTGGACTCTTCTTGGTGGCAGTGAGTTTGAGAGTGGAGCAGTCGGTTAAGCAGTGGGTCGCTGATCATCAAGGGTGTAGTTCAAACCCAAAGGCCCCTCAGTGGGAGAAAGTCAAGGTCATCTGTTTCCGTTTACAACCTCAGAAACCCTGTGGTACATTCTGTAGTCACTCCGAGTCAGGAGCAACTCAACAACAAGGTTGTTTTGCTTTTTGTTTGGCTTGTGATTAGAAAAATTATTACATAATCCACTATATAGTTGTTACTCTATTGGTATGAGCAGTTGTAAAATTTAAGATTATATATTTAAAGCAAATAGTGTATGTGGCCTTCTGGACACTTGTAAACTCACTGTTATTGAGTTGATTCAAATTCTAAGTGACTATAAGATAGGTAGCACTCCCCTTGTGGGTTTCCAGCATTGTAATTCTTTTTTATAAGTTTTTATAAGGATTTTAATAAGTCAGTCACATCAAGAAGAGTTGTACAAACCTCCCCACATTTTAGAGCATCCCCTTCTGCCATGTACTTGTTATTTGTGTTATGTTTTTTTTTTTCAATTTTGGCAATAATATACAGAACAAAACATTCTCTAATTCAACAACTTCTTCATGTATAATTCAGTGCTATTGATTGTTCTCTTCATGTTGTACAACCATTACTGACTGCCTTCTCCAAATTGTTCTACCACCATTAAAATACACTCAATGTCCCCTAAACAAAAGCTCTTCCTCTTTCACCTATGATAACCATAGATCAAATTTGGTTTCTTTTCTCTTTTTTAGAGGTTTTCTGTATGTAATAGTCACATTTCATACACTTCCATAGTTAAATTGCTTTGAAAAAGAGTTGTGTGTGTGTATATATATATAACTTTTTTTGTACAACTCATATATATATGTCAGAGTTGGACATATATCATCACAATCATGTTCCCCACTCTTCCTCCTGCATTCACTGATTGCTTCCCAGCTCCTCCAAGCAATGTAATTCTTTATGGGACTAGAAAGCCTTGTCTTTCTCTTAATATTCCTATAGGGTTGGCTATATTTTTAAATTGATTTTTACCATCCTAAGTTTGGACAAAACTTTATAGTAATTCTGTAGAGTTGAATGATGAACATTTTCTGTAACTTTTCTTTTTTGCTTTAAAGTAATCAAGGATATTATTTTTTAAATATTAGCAATATAAATAACAGCATCTTCCTGTGATTGCTTCCGCCTAAATGCTGCCTCAGAATGCTTACTTACCTCATGAGCTTACAGAAACATTCCCTTTCTTGTTCCCAAGCCCTCAAGGTAATTTGGTATTGTAATGAGGGCCAATTACAAAGTCACTGTAGGTGTCTGTGTTTAGTATGGCTGAGTTACCAAAGTGAAATGATAAATAGATACCTGACAGTGTGAGTGAAAAGAGTTTAAAGTGTGATAACATGTCAAGTGACAGACGCCCCTCAAGGTTGTATTACTCTGCTAAAATGGATGAGCTTTTCTGGTTTTGCTATCAGTCTGCACAGGGGTGTCATTGCAAGTGCCCTTAAAGTGTTAACTTTCTGATTTTTTGGCTTGATCCAAAGGCACATGTGTTTTTGTTCACTGTGTTCTTCACTAAAGTGCCTCTCTACTGGAAAAGTAATGTACTTCTCTAATTTTTGTTTCAATTAGGAAAAAATAATCTTAGCTAGCGCCAGAAATTTATGTTTGGATAAATAATACAGTTGCATGGCTCATAATTCAAAAGGTAGAAAATGGTCTAGAGAGAAAAATTCCCCCATTCCTATCCCTAAGTCACTTAGTTCTCTTCCTTGAAAATGATCAGTGAGAACCATTGCTTTTGTGCATTCTTCCAGAAGTATTTTATGCCTCATATCACATTAATCAGAATAATTAACACAATAACATAATTTAAAAATACTTTTTTCTCAATGAAGTTGGTGTTTTGCTACTGCTACTGACTTGGTCATTTTTCTGAGTCAATTAATAAAGTTTCAATAATTTAACCATTTTAATCCTTAAAATTATTGTGATTTCAATATTGTCTAATAGGTCCCCTTTGCAAAAATCTTTGTCTTGTGGCCCTTAAGACTGTTTTTAAAAACATGAGGTAAGCTCATTTTCTTCCTTCTATTTTAATACTGATTTACATCTCAGTTATGCATATTTACTTTTAGGGGAAATCCTGCTATTTTTATCATGGTGTTCATAAAATTAGTCATCAGCATGCACTGCAGAGTCTCCACGGGATGCAGAAAGCCTGGGATATAGAAGAGCTTGTCAACCTGGGGAAGAAGCTCAAAGCATGTCCATACTACACAGCTCGAGAACTAATAGAAGATTCGGACATAGTATTTTGTCCCTACAACTATCTTCTCGATGCACAAATAAGGGAAAGTGTGAGTGTACATGTAAAACATAGACTGCTTTTTTTCCTACTTATTGAGATATGTGATTAAATGTTAAAGCTTTTAGAAGTTTTATTGTCTTTTACTGTATTTTTGGCTTTATATTTAATTCATGTAAATTTAAAAGTATTTAATACTGAGGGCCATTAACTGAATTTTAGACCTATTTGTTTTAATTTCCCAAATCTTAGGTGTTTTTAAGGACCCAGCAATTGACAGGAGGCCACATTTGAGTACCTTAACCTTGGCATTATTACATTTGAGCTGGATAGTTCTTGGTTTTCTTGGACTGCCTAAGGGGTCATAAGATATAGAGCAGCAACTTTCCCTCCACACACTGTATCCACTATAGCCTCACAGTTGTGACGTCAGAAATGTCTCCAGACATTCTTGGGTGGGTGCAAAATTACCCTTATCTGAGACCCATTGAATTGTGGATATCTTTCTATGTTTGAGAGTAGAAATGTTTAAAACAATTCCCTGAAGAAATTGGGTTCTAAAGAACCAAATTGGGAGAATATGCATATTTACTTGTACAAATTATAGTTTGTGGACTTTTAAGAAGTAAATTTCTGTTAAAACATGTATGTTTGTTTACCTACAGTTATCGTGTAGATGCCCAAATAAGAAAAAGTGTGTATGTATATGTAAAACGTAGACTTTTTTCCTACTTAGTGAGATATGTGACATCCATTTGTTACATCATAAGAACAAATGGGATACTTGCGATATTCAATTGTTACTTATTCGATTTTTTACAAAAAACTATTGACCATGCTACTTTCATTCTATTTTTGTTTTAAGTTCAAAATTATTTGGCATTGTGTTTATTGGCTTGGAGCAATAGTGATTCAGTGATAGAATGATGGTTTTCCATAGGGGAGTTGGGGGTTCCGTTCTCAGCCAGTTCATCTGAAGCATAGGCGCTATCTGTGAATAAAGGCTGGGTTCCTCTGATGGTGAGTAGGTTTGACCGGTGCCAGAAGACCCGAGGACTGCTACCAACAACCAGCCAACCAGCAGGCTGTGGAGCACATGGTCTGTTGGGCGTAGGATTGCCATGAGTCGAGGGCCAACACCATACCAGTTAACAGTAACCATTACAATGCTTATTACCTTACTAGTCTTTCATTTTAATGCTCTTTAACTAGGCCTTTCCCCATGCCAGTGCCTAGTTAACCTTCCTAATATTACTGTAATGATATCTTTCTCTTCCTGAAAAATCTCAAGTGGCTCATTTTGCTTATAGGATAAAGTCCATATTTCTCAAGTATACATTAATTGGTTCAGTGAGGATATCTTATTTTATCTCCTGTTCATTTGCTTTTGATAACACGTCTGTTCACTAGTGGGGCTGACCAGTGAACCCCTCACCTCTTCCATTGTCAGAAAGTCCCTTGGGCACATCCCATCCCCTCCTAGCCAATTGTCTCACAGCTCCTCTCCTTCTCATTGGCCAAAGTGGAGGGAGCCCTTCCTTTCCATCCAATAGCAGGAGCCTGGCCCTCCTTCATTGTACCCTGAGTAGCCAATGATTGGTTGGGGGAGACAAGTTATCACCCTGGTTGGGAATAGAGCAAGGATGGTGGTTGTGGGGTGAGGAGCTACCACCCTGGTGACAGGTGATACCAACCTTAGTGATGTCACTGCCTTAGCGATACCATCCTCCCTGCTGTTGTTGCAGGTCCTGGGATCATTTTGGTGTCAAGTGTCAGGGGCCATGGTCCGCACCTGTCTAATGATACCACTTCCTCAGTTATAATGCCCTGCCCTCTCCATCTACCTACAAACCCAACTCAAAAAAAGATACTTAATTCTGCTTTCTTTGTGGTGGTTTTATCTTAGGCATGCCCTTATGGGAACAAAGATAACCATGAGCAGTTCGCTAACCTGGAGTAAAAAAAATATGATCTCATATTGTTGTTGGTTGCCATTGAGTCGATTTCAATTCATAGTGACCCACAAAAGTCCCTCTGGTTGCCCTATCCATATCCATACCTGAATCAGTCACTGTGACCCCAGAGGGGTGGAATACTTAATTTACCTGACAATCCTGGGTTATGAGCCTAACCCTATTGGGAAAGTGGTGTTTTCCCTTGATGTTCCCAGGCTAATAGTCCTATCAGCGTCACATAGGAGTTGAGGAAGAGCAATTTTCATATATAAGAGTGGCAGGTCAGAGTAAAACTTAACAGATGTACTTCATTGTACCAATATTTTGAGAGTCCTTTGAATCTTGAATTGTTAGTTTAGTTTGAAAGATTTACCACTGTGTTTAAGAATTTGTTGGACACCTAATGGGGCTTTTAAACCTCTGTATGTAGTTGAAGGAGCTCTCGTGGAATAGTGGGTTACACCCTGGACCGTTAGCCCTCAGCTCAGCAATTTAGAACCACCAAGTGATCTAAAGGAGCAAGATGGGACTTCACTCCGATAGAGGTTTCTTGAGTCGAAGCTTGGAGTCTCGCAGAGGTGGTTCTCCTCCATCGTAGAGGGTCACTGAAAGTCAGTGAGTTTGGTTTCAGTTATGTAGTCAGTGGGACTTTTGAGGGCTACAAATGGTTAATGTACTCAGCTGTTAACCAAAAGGTTAGCGGTTTGAGTTCACTAAGAAGAAAGGCCTTGATTTGCCTTCTGAAAACGAACATTAAAAACTCTGAACACAAGTTCTGTTGCACTTGGGGTTGCCATGAGTCAGAACCCACTTGATGACACCTGGTTGCTTAGGTAGGCTCACTGGGGACACACACACACACACACACACACACACACACACACGTCATTTTATTGGGGACTCTGACACATCACAATCCATACATTTATCCATTGTGGATATTTTTTTCATCTTTTTTTGTGGCATCACTGGTGGACATATTTTTATGACTGATTGTTTTATCAAATATCCTGAAAGTAAAACACGGGTCATTTTAACTTTGGTCTGATATTATTTGATTCATCTGAGTGCTTCCTAAGTTTTATTCAAGACATGGAATCAATGGTTTCTATGATTGCCACTTGTAATATTTGCTCATAGTATGAAATTTTAAATGAAATATTTGCCTAGTATTTCATTTTACAGGAAAATTATTCTCTTTTACAGATGGACATCAACCTGAAAGAACAAGTTATAATTCTAGATGAAGCTCATAATATCGAGGACTGTGCTCGGGAATCAGCGAGTTACAGTGTAACAGAAGTTCAACTCTGGTTTGCTCGAGATGAGCTGGATAGTATGGTAAACAATAATATAAGGAAAAAAAACCATGATCCTCTCCGAGCAGTGTGCTATAGTCTCATTAAGTAAGAACATTTTTCTATCTTTGCTGCCTTTGTGTAAAAATTGTTTTAAAAAATTCAGAATATTTAAAAGTTACAAAACTTTGATGATCAGTAACAACTAGGCTACAAGGGAAATGAGTTGTCCATTGCCATTTAAACTTTTTTTTTTTTTTGGCTATAAGGAAAGGGTTTATATACAAGAGGAATGGAACATCGAGAAAGCATCTCAACCTAGTCCAGTCCAAGGTCATAAGTCCGATATTAGCCCATATGTCTGATACCAGTCTATAAAGTCTCCTTCCGACTCACGAAACACGTGCAATGAATGACACCAGGACAAGCACAGGCCAGTGGGTGCAGAGTCTTGTGTATCCAGCAGCAGTAGAAGCACTGGTGCTGGCAGGGGTCTCCCCATGGCTCCTCGTTTCCAGGGCTTAGAGTCCTTCAGCAGTATCCAGTGGTGGGAGAAGCATCTCAGTGGTGGCAGGGGTCTCTCTCCCTGGTTTTTCCATCTTCAGAGGTCTGATTCCATCAGGATAAGCCCATGTGGCTTCTCCTCCGGCTCCTACAGTTCCTAGGACTCAGGGTCTGTGCTGCCATCTTGTCTTGTCAGGAGAGCATATCCAAGGAATTGAGTCTGCCAGTTAAACTTTTAAAGGAAGGTTATTCCAACTTTTATCTCATTCAAAACAATAGAATGAATATAACCCTTTGAATCTTATTCCATCGTTGGCAAGATAATTTGATAGCCTCATAGGATATATATGACATTGATTTGCATAAAAAACTAGCCATGGTTTAAGTTAATTTATTTTAAAGTTCTGGATTATAGCTTTATTACTTTATCTTCTAATTTGAATAGAATTCTGATTGATAGGATTTAATTAATCAAGATTTCAATCATCTAAAAGATATTTAATTCTAATTTTATTAAAAGTTACATTAGATCATTTCTCTTTCATTAGGCATTAGCTTATTGATCTAAATATCTTGACCTTAGGAAAATAAGGTCTCTCACAATTGTACATTCAATTTCATTTACTATTGCTTTTTTCTGATACATTAGTTTAAAAAATATTAAAGATTTGAATGCTGTGCATTCACTTGGCTTCAATGTAAACTATACACATTTATACAAGAAAAATCTACCTACTTCCCATCTGTGTAGTTCCTTTCCCCATGAACAAACATATCATTTATGTATGTATGTAAGATGAAGTCGCTCCATGCCTGCTGCTAAGGAGCATTCTGGCTCCTTATTCTAAGACAGGTTTGATTGTCCTTTTGGCAATCCATGGTACTTTGCATATTCTTCACCAGCACAATTCAAACACATACTCTTCTGTTTATATATTCATGTGCCAATGCAGATATCTTGTCCCTTCTTTTTACTCAAATGATGGCATATACTTATACATACTTTTTCCTGTATCTTGATTTTTTTTTCACTTAGCAGTGTGTATTGAAGATATTTCCATATCAAGACCTAAAGTACCTTAATAGTTTTGAAAATAATTGCTTGGGTTTTCACCGTGTAGACATAATTTATTTAACCAGCCTCAGTTTAATATACATTAAGGTAGTTTCCGATCTTTTGACATTACTTTGCTGTAATGAATAATTTTGTTTGTTTGTTTGTTTTTTGTTTTTTGTTTTGGGCATCACTGCCTTCTGGTGGTTGTGGGCGCTACCCAGTGCCGCTCTTGAGAGCCGCTGCTGGATTTGAACTGCCACGGGCTGCAGTTCCGCATTCAACCACTTACGCCACCGGGGCTCAGCCCGTAATAAATAATTTTGACCATAGACCATTTCAAATGTATATGGCATGTACATCCATAGAAAAATTCATAGAATTTGAATTGGTGAATTGAAGCAAAGGTATATTTTTAATTTTGATAGATATTGGCAAAAACTACACTAAGTTTATGAATTGGGGATTAATTTTACTTAAAATAATGTATGAGAGTTGGGTTTTGTTTGTTTTTTAAAAGATGCTAGGTGAAACGTGGTATCCCAATGCAGGTTTATATTTCTCTTACTCTGAGTGAGACTAAGACTAGCGTTTTCTAGTTTCTCTTTCATCAACTTGGGATATATCTGCTCCCTTCCCCCCATTTTATTGTAGTTATAGATCTTGTGTCTTACTGAGTTTTCAAGAAGCTTTTTATGGGTCACAAGTGTCCTAGTAGTGACCCAATGGCTAAATGCTCATGCTTACAGCTTACACACACACACACACACACCTCTCACTGCCGTCAAGTCAATTCTGTCTCATAGTGACTAGTCATGGTGGAACTGTAATTCTTTTTCTTTTCATCATTTTATTGGGGACTTATAAAAGTCTTATCATGATCAGTACATACACCCATTGTATGCAGATCACATTTGTACATTTGTTGCCATAATCATTCTCGAAATATCCTCCTACTTAGGCCCTTGGTATCAGCTCTTTATATTTACCTTCCCTCCCCACTCCCCACCCCTCCTGATCCCTTGATAATTTGCAAATTATAATTATTTGTCATATCGTACACTCTCCGATGTGTCCCTTCACCCACTTCCCTGTTGTCCATACTCCAGGGAGGAGCTTATGTTTAGATCCTTACAATTGGTTCACCCTTTCTACTCCACCTTCACTCCACCCTCCCAGTATCACCACTCTCACCACCGGTCCTGAAGGGATCATCTGTCCTGAATTCCCCATGTTTCTGGCTCCAGAGTACATCCCCTGGTCTAGCTGGATTTGTAACGTAGAATTTGAATCATGATAGTGGGTAGGAGGAAGCATTTAAGAACTAGAGGGAAGTTGCATGTTTCATTATAAGTACACTGTACCTTGACTGGCTCATCTCTCCCTACGACTCCTCTGTAAGGAGATGTTGCTTCACCTGTTGACTGGGGCTTTGGGTCCCCAATCTGTACTCCCCTTCATTTATAATGATATAATTTTTAGTTGTTTGATGCTTGATACCTGATCCTTTTGACACCTCATGGTCACACAGGCTGGTGTGCTTCCTCCATGTAGACTTTGTTGCTTCTGAGCTAGACGACTGCTTGTTTATTTTCAAACCTTTAAGACCCCAGATGCTATATCTTTTTTGGGGGGCCGAGGGGGCGGGGCGTGGACATCACTCCCCTGGTGAGAGTAGGAAGCCCAGCCTTGCTCCTGGAGAGCTACTGCTGGATTTGAACCGCCAGCCCTGTAGGCCGCAGTCCTGCACACAACCACTACGCCACCAGGGCTCAGCCCAGACGCGATATCTTTTGATAGTTAGGCACCATTGGCTTTCTTCATCACTTTTGCTTATGCACACACTTGTTTTCAGGGATCATGTCGGGAAGGTGAACATTATGGAATGCCAATTTAATAGAGCAAAGTGGAACTGTAATTCTTGATAGGAACAGAAAGCATCATGGGAGCTTTCTTTCTACGGAGGAGTGGCTGGTGGTTTCAAACTGCTGACTTTAAGATTATTACCCAACATTTAAGCCACTACACTATGGGCAGGTGATTTGAATCTTATAGCAGCTGAAAGGGGGGAGACAAATCGGCTTCTGTACAAGTTAACCATGTAGAAGACTCTAGAGAACAGTTCCACTTTGCCCTGTTGCGTTGCTATGAATCAGAATCAACAGATTCTGGATTTTGTTTTTTTAATGAATTACAGAAATTATTCTTTTGTTTGTGGTAGAGGTGAACATTTGTTTCATTTTCCCATTATATGTCTTTTTAAAAAATTTTTGTCTTTCTTTATGATGTTTTTTCTTGTTTTGTTTTTATCAAGAATTGCTGTAAAAAAAAAAACAAACCCAAGCCATAAAGATTACTTAAAATACTGTTGTTACTGAGTCGATATTCTCGTTTTACATCCTTCTTCATCACTCTAGTAATGTTACTGTTTTTATGGTCATATCTAAAGGATATTTTAAGTGTTTTAGTTTTTTTTTTTAGTTTTTTAGGCATCACTGCCCTCTGGTGGTGGGAGTAGGAGGCCCAGCCTTTGCTCCTGTGAGCTGGAATTGAACCTCCATCCCAGTGGGCCGCAGTCCCGCGCAAAACCACTACGCCAACGGGGCTCAGCCCTGTTATCACTTGTGAAAAACATTTTTGTCTGGGCCCATGTGCATGGAGGTTTTATGGTTTTCTTTTTCCTTCATAGGCCTTCCTTTCTCAATTTCTCTTGATACTTCTTTTTCATCTGTTAGATGTCAAAATGTTGGAGTGCATCATGATTTCCTTTGGTGCTTATATTGCATTGCTAGCACTACAGTGTTTAACCTATACTTACCCCAAACTAGACACCCCGGGTGAGAGGTTGGGATGGAGCCACAGGAAGAAGACAGAGCTCAGTTAGAGATGAAATACAAATATATAGGTTTTATTGGAGGTAGTGAAGGACTTTTGGGAGGGAAGGGACAGCAGAGAAAGAGACAGACAGGAACATCTTGAGCTCCTGGGCATCCCGGGGCCAAGAGTTAGGCCAGGGAAGCCGCACGCGGTATTGGGGCGGTAGGACATACATAGGGTCTGAGCTACAAACACGTGGGCTAACAAAAGAAAGGAGAAGTTTCCCATGCTGTGTTTGCAAGTTTGGGTTGGGAGATGACCTATGAGCAATCATCTTGTTTTACAGACTTGCTTCCCAGAATGTCAGAAGGGAAGCACGTGAGATGCCAGAGGCAGGGGCTACAAAGTTCAGGAAGTTGTTCATCTCCTTCTTGGGAGGCTGGTGCAAAGGGGTGCAAGGGGCTGCTTGGTCCAGGGGTCTGCCTTGTCCGACCCCGGCCTATACATCCACAACTCTTTAGTGATAAGGGACATAGAATTCTACCTTTAACTGCTTCCTGCTGGTGTGGGGCCAATTGGGGAGGTTAACAGTTGGGAAGTACGAGGCCTGGGCCAGCCGGTAGCGGACTGTGGAAGTGAAGCAAAAGCTGGTTGAGGGTTAAACTGGAGACGGTTTTCAACCGTTCCTGTAAAAACTTAAGCACACAGGGAGCTAAAAGTAACAGTACACAGATAGTTATCAAAGGCTTCACTAGGGGCATAATCCAAGACATGACAGAATTTTGAAACCATGAGAAGGGGCTGGTGGTACCCCACTGACATTTCCTGATTTTATCGGCTGTATTGTGGAGGGTTTTAATGTTTTGTTCAACTATACCCGATTCATTAATATAATAACATTTTTTAATTAAAAATATACACGTTCCCCCTTTATTTGCTGTTAGCAAATTAAGGGCTTGGCAATTTTGCAAAGTGACTTGGGTTAGGGATGTTAGTTGTTTATGGAGTGAGACAAGTGAGTTAGAAGTGGAGTCCTTTATGAACTGCACCTGGTTATGAAAGGTTTGAGCTTAAATAGTGGTGGGTCATATTGCTTTTCCAGACATGCCAGTTGCAGTGAGGAAAGAAGTAAAACTGAGTCCTATTAGCACAGGTGGAAATACTGCATCCTGTGACTGAGGGCTAGGTTGAGTGAGTGAATTGTACAGCCATTTAAACTTTTGCTTATCTGTACATAGCGAGCTGTGAAACTATAGTCACGGGGAGGCAAGGGAACTGGCTAGATGTGTTGAGACATTTTGTTAATGTTCTGTTGCACCAGAAGAAAGCACCAGGGGGACTGCTAAGGGACGTGTGTATACTTTGGGTGTGTTTACCAGCAAGTTGTTTACCTTGTTGGTGAGTAGGTGACGTATACTACAGAGAGAAGTTGGTATTGTTTTGGTAGCCTGGATAAAAGAGTGGTATGTTGGCAAGCGGGGTGGGGCACTCACTAATACTATTTCTTGATGGTAGGTGAGTTTACTGGGACTGCCGGTAGCAATGAATGTTGAAGTCAAGCACAAAAGAAGCAAGAG
The DNA here is from genome assembly GCA_004026705.1 of Nesogale talazaci. Taxonomy (NCBI): domain Eukaryota; kingdom Metazoa; phylum Chordata; class Mammalia; order Afrosoricida; family Tenrecidae; genus Nesogale; species Nesogale talazaci. Next base: position 23,509 of record PVJH01005495.1, read on the forward strand.
AAGTTGTGTATTTCTGAGGGATTGGATAGGGCTATTGCATTTTTTCTTAATTGGCTTGTTACGTTATTTTTACTTTCATGGATATTATAGTGATTCATGTAATTGACGCGGTCAGAGTTGTGAGGAAAGGCTGTGGATCACCTGTTGGACTGCCTGAAAGGTTTAAGAGAAATAGGTGAGGTGTAAGAAAAGTACAAACTGGGGCTGAGCCCCGGTGGAGCAGTGGTAGTGCGCGGGACTGCGGCCCACTGGGATGGAGGTTCAATTCCAGCAGCGGCTCCACAGGAGCAAAGGCTGGGCCTTCTACTCCCACCACCAAAGGACAGGGATGTACACCCCCCCCCCCCAAAAAAAAAAAAAAAGAAAAGTACAAACCAAAGGAGGGGCTGGTGACTGGGTTGTAGGCAGTTGTGGTGATGACTTTGGTTTGACTTTTATTACAGGCAGGTTAGGTGGTTCAGGAGCAGGGGCAGGTGGACATCTGTCTGCGTGTTTTTAGAGAAAAGTTTTCTGTGAGAGAAAGAGATAGTTAAGGTAACTATTTTGCCGGTGGTGGTGGTGGTGTGTCTGTTATGGTATGGTTGGTTAAATTAGGTTTGCTATACATTAGCTTGAAGGGCCTTAGGAAAGAGGGAGAGCAAGGAGTGGCATGGTTAGGGCTAGTGGGAGCAAGCTTACTTATGACTGATGCAGTTTTAAAGGTTGTTTAGACAGATAACCTTTTATAATTTTATTTTATAGAGGCTTGAGATCTGTACACTTACTTACACTTACAAGTATAAATGACACTTGTGTGATTTCAGACACAGCATCGATTGTAGGAGCTGGAGAAGAGCATAGGGTTTTATATGAAGGGAATGATGGATATGATGAGCTAGGTTTTTGACTTGGGTGGCGGGAGAGCTATTCACCTACTGTTTATGATGGGGGATACTTTAGTTGTTAGGAATTTTCTTTTTGGGAAATATGCAGATTTTTAGACCTGAAACTACAGTGTAGGTGGCTTGTTGCTGTCCCCGAGTATTTATGACAGAACTGTTACTAACAAATGAAAGATCTGGATTTGGATAGGGTTGATTTTGTATTTTTTTTTGTTTTGTTTTGGGAGTATCACTGCCCTCTGGTGGTGAGAGTAGGAGGCCCAGCCTTACTGCAGGATTTGAACCTCCAGCCCAGTGGGCCGCAGTCCTGTGCACAACCACTACGCCACCAGGGCTCAGCCCTGGATAGGGTTGATTTTAAAGTTAAGGTTGAGGTAGTGTTAGCTCCTTAATTACTTGTGGGCAGAAGTGACTGTCAAATTCAAGTGAGTCTGGGGGTTGAGGTAGGAAAGTTGGTGGGTTCAGGGAGGAAGAGGTGACACAGACATATGTTAGGGTTTCCAGTAAACATAAGGTAGATTTTTTAGGTGACTGGGAGACAGTAAAGACAGAACTTGGTGTGAGAGAAGGTTCTGAAGTCTGTGGGTGGATAATGTCAGTATGAGCTTTTCCAGTGTTAACTTTAAAGCTTCTTCGGTAAGGGTGGCGGCTGCTGCTTGGGCCCGGAGCCACAGTGGCCAGCTTCTGGCTGTCATGTCTAGTTGTTTGGACAAATAAAGCTCAAGTCCCAGGGACTGAGTTAAAACACCAACTGCAACACCTTGGTTTTCATCCGTGTAAAGTGAAAAGATTTGGTGGGGTTTGGCAAATGTGATGGTGGGGAGCAGAGGAGACCATGTTGGAGTTTGTTAAAGGCAGTCTTGACTAGCTGAGGAGAGTCAAGGGGTCAACCGGGGTTGCCTTAGCTGCTTCATAAAGGGGTTTGGCTAGCAAGGAAAAGTTGGGGATTCAGTGTCTCAAAAACCCCACAAAGTTTAAAAAGGAAAGTATTTGGTTCGCAGTTTCTGGAGCTTGTAGCTCTCTCGCTGCCCGACAACAGTCCACTGTGAGTTCCTGGGTGGTGAGAGTGAGTTGCAGGCTTAAGTAAATCACAGTTGTATGTGAGAGCTGGGCTTTAGCTCGTGACACTGCTAAATGGATGCTAGGTTATATTACCCTACCTTATCTCCATTATTTCGGTCTTCCCTGCCTAATACTTTGTGTATGGTTTTTACTCAACTTCTTTAGAATCTAATTTCCATGAAAATAGAGACGTCAAACTTAATTTACTGCTCAACCCCCTCTATAATGTATAGTACAGATACTGTACTATACAGAACAGTATCTGGCATAAATTAGAAGTCCAAACACTTATTGAATGTATGAATCTATGTGTATAGTGATGAATGTATTTATATATTTTCTAGTAACTCTTTTATGTACATTTTGGATAATCTCTTAATACCTGTACCTCAGTTTATTCATTGCTATCATTTTTTTTAATGATTTTTCTGGGGGCTCTTACAGCTCTTATAACATTCACATTGCTTTCATTTTGATACTATCGTTGGGGCAATGAGTTTCCAAGGCTGTAACACTTTAAAAAATTATTAAGTGGAATTTAATACATACATAAATCCATAGTTCAATCACATCAAGTAGAATTGTATAATTGCTACCACAGTCAGTTTCCAGACATTCTTTTTCCACATGAACTCCTTGACATCAGCTCCTTTTTATCCTGACCCCACTACTGGACCCCAACCCTCACTTCCAATGCCCTTATTCTATTTATTTTTCCTATAGGTTCATCAATCCTGGGTTTCATATATTGAAAAATGGAAAAGACATAAAGCATAACTTTAAGAGGGTGACTTCCAAAGGCATTGCACTCTGAGATACACCCTAATATAAACAAAATAATACTGACCAAAAATACAGAAACTTTTGGAAACCAAATCAGGTCCAGCATACATCACAGGCTCTACTGAGCAAGTTTTAATTGTTCAAGTGAGATTTATGTCTCTGATCTTCTATCCTCATCTCTCCTCCAAGCAATCTGTGTAGTGACCATCACCTTCTCAAGTTTAGATAGGGGGCGTTCTCTGGAAGCTTATTTTCTGTGTAGTTCTACAAATGAATCGGGCGCCCACTGTCATCCATTGCCTTCTGCACATTGGATTCTAACAATTTAGGTTCTTTAAGGAAGTAGGAAGCATCATTTTCCCCCTTGGAGCAGCTGGTGGTTTTCAACTTCTGACTTTATGGTCAGCATAACCAATGCAATAACCACTATGACGGCACAGCATCTTCATTACTGGTTATTCTCTTGAGGAGACTAGTTCAAATGAAGGAGTCCAGGTAGTGCAGTGACTTACAGGTTGAATTGCTAGCCACACAATTGGCAGTACAAACCTAGCATGGGATAAAGATGAGGCTATCTGCTCCCATAAAGATTTACAGCTTCAAAAACTCAAGAACAATTTACCTTTCCCTATAAAAACTCTAGAGGCAATAGATTTGCTTATTTATTTACTTATTTTGAGTCAAATGAATCTAAAACACAATTGGGAATGCTTATGTAGAGTTCTCTGTTTTGAATAAAAAGTACTCTTATTTTCAGCTGAATGACGATTTATGAGGAGTAACCACCGCCCCCCCCCAAAAAAAAACAACAAGAATAAAGCTCTGCTTTTGTAGTAGGCATTTTCCCCGCTAAGTGAGCAGTGAGCAACTTGCTCTCAGTTAGTGCACACTGGGATATCGCCTGGGAACGCTGTCTCTGGTCACAGTGAATTTTTTGTAAAAGCAGTTTATCTTAAATTTCATTTTTTTTGTGATGACCAATTTAAAGAGAACAGTGTGTGATTGTGAAATTTGTTTTCTGCTCGGGATAAATGCCGCAGAAACTGTTGTGATATTGAACACAGCTTACGATGACAGTGCTGTGAGAAAAATTCGCGTGTTTTTTCTCATTTCAACTAAGATGAAATGTTGATTGATGACAGACCTCCTTTTGGAGGCCCATCAATGTAAAGTGCATTTGGAGTTTGTTCTACCAGGTCAGGGTGCTAGTCAAGCTTTCAATGTAGAGATTCTGAAAAGATGTGTAATAGTGTGAGACAAAAAGGGCCTGATGTGTGGCAGATGGGACTGGTGTTTGCCACCACGACAATGCACCTGCTCATGCAGCCATCTCAGTGCACCAGTTTTTGGCAAAACCCAGCATGCCTCTCTTGCCCCACACACCTGACTCACCTGACCTCACTCTATGTGACTTTGATTTGATTCCGTGAGTGAAGAGGGGCAAGAAAGGACAATGATTTGGTGACGTAGACAAGGTGAAGAAAAAAATGAGGGAGGTGCTGTCAGCCACACAAACAGATGAGTTTGAAAAATGTTTCCAAGGATGGAATAACCGATTTGACAAATGTATTAAGTGCAATGGAAAGTACTTTGAAAGTTTTAAAGTTGTTTTATAAAAAAAAAATTTAATTCATAGCTTTGAAAAAGAATTCTGAGTTTTTTTTATTGGTATTTGCACTGTGAGAGGTGTAGCTTTTTGAAGTTTTCTTTATTGATTAATATGGTATTCCAAGACATTTAAGGGATTAATGGCAATTATTGATGAAATTACTATTTTTTTTTCTAGCTGGTTAGACACAAACTCTGAACATCTCGTAGAAAGGGATTATGAATCATCCTGTAAAATATGGAGTGGAAATGAAATGATCTCTCATTTATACAAAATGGGCATCACCGCTGCTACTTTTCCCATTTTGCAGGTAAATTGTTTTTTATCCGTGAAACAACATAGTAGATTAGCAGTGGTTTAATAAACTTACCAAATAGTGATTTAATAAATCTACCACTTTAAGGTTTTTTTTTTATTCTCTAATTTTGGTAATCTTTACATGATGATAAATTATAGTTAAGACAAAGTAGCACTGTTTAGTTTGAAATAGAAGAAACTGATTGCATTGTTTAGCGGTAAAAATTATCAATATTTTAAGTTTGAAATTAATTTTGTCTTTTATGTCCGTCTAAATTTTAGAAAATACAGAAGGGACACATTTACATTTTATTGACTTTAAAACATTATAACCTGGGGGCTGAGCCCTGGTGGTATAAGTGATTGAGTGCAGGACTGTGGCCCGCGGGCTTGGCGCTTCAAATCCAGCGGTGACTCTCAGGAGCAACGCTGGGTAGCTCCCATGACCACCAAAGGCCAGTGATGCCCCCCCAAAACAAAACAAAAACATTATAACCTGGGGTTCATAAGTAGAGACCAAGAATAGATTTTGAGATATTGTGAGCCTTATGATGGTACATGTATAACTTTGTGCATTTATACTTTTGTACTTTTTACTGAATGGGGATGTCATAGCATTCATTATATTCTCTAAGAAGTTTTAATATGGGCTGAGCCCTGGTGGCGTAGTGGTTGTGTGCGGGACTGTGGCCCACTGGGACGGAGGTTCAATTCCAGCAGTGGAGCTGGGCCTCCTACTCCCACCACCGGAGAGCAGTGATTGCCCCCCCCCCAAAAAAAAAAAGAAGTTTTAATATAAAAAAGCTAAGAACTGTTCCTACCATTACCAGGAACATTTTGGATATATGAATAAGAAGTCTTTTTTAACAAATATACTTATAATTTTTGGCCTACATTTTAAAATATCATATAGTATTATTCTATATTGTGGCATTTTCTATTTTTTAAAAAAAATTTTTTTGGGGGGCATCACTGCCTCTGGTGGTCGTGGGTGCTACCCGGTGCTGCTCCTGAGAGCAGCCGCTGGATTTGAACCGCCAAGCCTGCGGGCCGCAGTTCCGCACTCAACCACTTATGCCACCGGGGCTCAGCCCCTATATTGTGGCATTTTTATAAATCTTTTTGCATAAACCTTTAGCATTATATGTTAGTCATACCAATAGTAAATGAGATAAATTAAACTGTAGTATATAAAGTGGAATATTACAGAGCAATAAAGAAGAATCAAGGACTGCTACCACAGCAGTAATTATAGATTTATTCATGGAAAGAGACCACATATAAAGACTATGCACTCTCTGATTTTTTTAAAATGATATTTAAGACCAAAAGTCAAACTCATTGTTTCCATGTCAATTCCAATTCATAAACCTTATATAGAGTTTCCAAAGTTGTAAATCTTGGAAACAGAAGACCTCATCTCTTTCAGCAGAGTACCTGGTAGCCTAACACTTAACCAACAGTGCCACTGATCAAAACCAGGAAACCTAGCCCACTTGCCATTAAGTGACTGCCAACTCAGAGTGACTAGAGGACAGCGGAGAACTGCTCCTGTGAGTTTCCGAGGCTGTAACTCTTGATGTTACATAAAGCCCCATCTTCCTCCTAGGGAGTTGCTGGTAGTTTCCAACCACCGATCTCACAGTTAGCAGCCGACACCGAACCCACAGCACCCCCAGGGCTTACATGACACGCAAAATGAAAAGAATACCACACTAAAACACAGTTAAATACAAAGTGGATACTAACTAGTTCTTTAGTTTTACCATGTGCAGGGGCAGAGAATTGCTCACTGTGTCTCTTCTAACCCAAGCCTCAAACTCCCATCACACAACCTTGTCCTGCATGAGTCTGGTGAGAAGGTGGAGGGAGATACTGATAGCATTCACCTGTGAGTGATTGTGAACAAGCTTCCTGGAATGCCACCCCGCTGTGTACAAAAGGAGCCCTCCAAGAAGCAGGAGGAAAGATCTCAGAGTCAACAATTATCAGTGCGTTTTGATTGCATATTTGATCCGAAGAGGTTGATAGAATTCTTTAATTCTTCATTGTTTAGTAGCTGGTGTGTACATTGAATAATAGTTGTATTAAGTGGATTTTCTAGTAGATATAACTTGTGGGGGTTGGTGGTGGTGGTGGTATAGCCACTTGATTCAGACTTTAATCTTTAGGTCAAGGCTGTTTGCCCTAAGCAAGGACTTTGTGACCAAGGGTGTTTTCTTTCCTGGCCCCCCCACCCCCTCCCTCTCAGAACGTCCTCACTTCTAATTAAAATTGGTGATAATCTTTAAAAAAAATTTTTTTTTGGCATCACTGCCCTCTGGTGGTCGTGGGAGCTACCCAGCACTGCTCCTGAGAGCCACTGCTGAATTTGAACCACCAAGCCCATGGGCTGCAGTCCCACACTCAACCACTTATGCCACCAGGGCTCAGCCGATAATCTTTTTAAGAAATGAAATTTCCCACCAGAAGGAGGAAATCTTGAGTTAGGCCCTACCCACATTCCAGCCATCTCAAAGAAAGAAGTCCTCCCCTCCTCCCTTCACAAACAGGGAGGCTGACGGGATAGCTATGCCTATGGGACAAAAACACTTGATTAAGGGAAGCAGTGGTTATAGTTTCTGAGAGAAAGAGAAAGAGGTGGGTCTAAAGAAGAGGTTAAGAATGTGACCCCTCCACCACTTTGGGACCAAAAAAGACAAGTATTATTAATTGGGCACAAGAAATAAAAAAAACTTTGATATTTTGTCTTCTAAATTACAGGTAGTAGGAACTGGTGCGAGAGGGGAGAAACTTGAGTGTAAATGCTGGGAGAAGCTTGACAGCTGGAAGTCTAGCCCGCTTCGTTCTGTCACCACGAAGGGGTCACAATTGGCAGAGGGGCGGGACACTTCAAAGTAACCCTTCTTCTGGCCGGCAATCTGAGGCATGCAGACGCTAGTATCTTGGTTGGCCACACCTGCAGAGAAGTCGGTGATATTGGGCATTTCTGGAGTCCATTGAGGCGCCAGAAGTTGTCCAAGCCTCCTTTGGGCACCAATTTGGCATTGTCTCTGGAGTGACCCTTTGATATTCTTCAGACCATTCTCTTCTCACATGGCCTTGGTGCTGAAGTTGATGTGACAGTTCCCAGGGGTGGGCTTAGAATCAAAGGTCCCTATCACTCCAAAGCTTTCACACACATGTGGTGCAGGAGGAATCAGGCCATCCAGAGATGATTCCCCCATGTCGATTCTTTCACAGGGTCCAATCTGGAACTCCCACTGGGCAGGCCTGACCTCAGCATTCATCCCACTAATCTTCATGCCAGCATACAAGTGGGCTGGATTGTAAGCATCCACAGTATCCCTGCTGTAAGCTTTGTCTGCCCCCACACCACAATAATTTGAACCTTGGGGTCCGGAAAAGTCCTTAGAAGGCCAACCAAAGGGGTCCCCTGAGAGTGTACTCCTCCATTCCAAACAAGGGGTCGCCATGTCCATTATGCATGTACAGATGTGCTTTAAGGCTGTCTCTGCTTACTTTAAGTTGTACTTAAAGACTTCACAGAACACCAGCTTGTTGGGCTCCCTGTAGAACATGGCAACAGGGATGAGATACATGTTCCTGTTGGACCCTTAAGACCAGAAAGTGTTGGAGCCGTCAGAATCCCACTCGGGCAACTCTTCCACACACTTGGGCTCATAGTCCAGAGTTTGAGTTTTGCAGTGTGTCCCTTCCCCAGTGCCTCTGATACAAAGACACATGGCCTGCACTTTCTTGCCCTGAGGCAGAGCAGTGAAGGTCTGCTTGACGACTATGTTCACATGGGACCTTGTGGAAGTCGCCATGGCGGAAGGTGTTCTGGGCTACAAGCTGGCTGGGGGGAGGGCAGGTGGCGAGATCCAGGTGTACTGCTTCAAAGCACAACTCTACACCCATTCGTAGTTTTCGAGTTAAATCTTAAATCTGACACCATTCCTCTTGAATGTGCCATTTCTGACTTGGTGAACCATTATGATCATCCAAATCAAATTGATGAACACCAGTCCATTTCAACTCATGCCTTGGGTCTTTAGGCATTCCATTTCATTTTGAATTTCCAATTCTTATAAATATTCCAATTACTAATGGATATTTACAGCTGTTTGAGTTGTGTCCCACCAGCAGATGAAGGTCCCCAAAGCTTTGCTCCATCTACATCACTAAAGTTGATTGTACTTTGACAAGGCAACTATTCACCAGTTATATTTTAGTGCCTTCCATTTAAAGATGAGGGTCTCATCATCAGGCACTGTATCAGACAGTGTCTCACTGCTATTCATAGGGATTTCAGGAGTGGACCACTTCTTCCAGATTCTTAATCTGAAAGCTCTGCTGATACCTGTGTACCATGGTGTTTAAATACTGATGGCGTCATTTTGAAGAGCACAGCAACATAAAAGCCACCATAGTATGACAAACTTGATAAATGAATGGGTTTGTACAGATACATATGGATATGTCTCACTCCATTCATTAGCTGATAGAAATTTAGATTGTTTCTATGTTATGAATAATTCTATGAACAGATTTTTGTATGTGGATTCATGTTTTTAGTTTCTTTAGCATGTATTTAGGAGTGGAATTTTTGAGTCATGGTAACTATTTTTTTAATCATTTTATTGGGGGCTCATACATCATTTATCACAATACAGAGCCATATACTGTGCCAAGCCCCTTCACATGCCTGCTGTTGTCATCATTCTGCAAATCTCTGCTTTTCACCTTGAGCCCTTAATATCAGCTTCTCATCCCTTCCCCTCCCCGCTACCCCTGCCGTACCACTCCTCAATACTTTATAAATTATTATTTTATCATATATTACATTGCCCAACCTCTCCCCTCGTCCACTCCTCCAATGGCTGTCCTCCAGACAGGAGGTTATGTGTAGGTCCTTGTGATTGGCTTTCCCTCTCTACCCCACCTTCCCTCCATCCATTCGGTAACTCCACTCTCACTGCTGGTCCTGAGGGCTTCATCTGTCCTGGGTTCCCTGAATTTCCAGTTCCCATCTGTACCTGTGTACCTCTTCCAGTCTAGCTGGATTTGTAAGGTAGAATTGGGATCATGATAGTTGGGGGAAGGAAGTCTTCAAGAACTAGAGGAAAGTTGTATGTTTCATCGCTACTTCACTGTACTCTGACCTGTCTCCTCCCGGCGACTCTTCTATAAGGGGGTGTCCAATTGCCCACGAATGGGCTTTGGGTCCTCACCCTGCTCCCCTCATTCTCAGTGATGTGCTTCCTGTTCTTTGATGCTTGATACCTGCTCCCTTCGACCCCTTGTGATCACACAGGTGTGCTTCTTCCATTTGGGCTTTGCTGCTTCTGTGCTAAACAGCCACTCATTTACCTTTAAGGTTTAAGACCCCAGACGCTTTATCATTTGATAGCTGGGAACCGTCAGCTTCCTCCACTCTGTTTGCCTTTGCACCCATATGTCTTCAGCGATCATATTGGGGGGATGGGCACATATTGATATGATTTTTGTTCTTTGATGCCTGATACCTGTTTCTTTCAACACCTCATGGTGGCATAGGCTGGTGTGCTTCTTCTATGGTGGGCTTTGTTGCTCTTGAGCTCGATGGCTGCTTGTTTACCCTCAAGCCTTTAAGACCCCAGATGCTATATCTTGTGATTGCTGGGCACCATCAACTTTCTTCACCATTCTTGCTCTTGCCCCCACATGTTCTCAGTGATCGCCTCGGGAAAGTAAACACACAGTGATGTGTTTTTTTCTGTTTGGTGCCTGCAACTTAATCCTTTCAACACCTCGTGACCACATTGGCTGGTGTGCTTCTTCTGTGTGGGCTTAGCCACTTCTCAGCTATATGGCCACTTGTTTATCTTCAGGCTTCTAAGACCCCAGCCACTATATTCTTTGACAGCTGGGTGATAGGTAACTCTATTTTTAACTTAGAATTTTATGCAACTGCCAAGCTTTACAGTAACTAACTCATTTTCTAATCCTACCAGCAATGTATGAGGATTTGTTTCTCTATATTTTCACCAATACTTAATATGTCTTTTAATTTACGGCCGTTTTTATAGGTGTGAAGTGACAGCTCATTGTGCTTTTGGTTAGCATTTTCTAATGACTAATGATATAGAACCTCTTCATGGGCTTATTGCTCATTTTGTCCTTCTTTGGAGAATGTCTACTTAAATATATGTATATTTATATATAAATCTTGTGATAGTAAACTCATGTAAGTTACTTGATTACCTTTTTATACAACCTACATTCCTTGGGAATAAAATTCAGTTTTTCTTTTTTTTTTTAGTTTTCTATTTATGCCCCAATTGGCTGCCAGGGTTACAAGACACTCAGCTAGAAGCAAGCTGGGAATAGTTAGTAGGAAGAATTTAATTGAGTACTTTTGTGCTTCAATTTTACTTGTTCTAAGAGTATAAATTGCCAGTGTTGGAGAGTTATAGTAACTTAGCTAGATGAAAGATGTTGCTGGGAAAACTTGATTCTTTAAAAAAAAAAAAGGATACTTGTGTTTCATTTTTCTAAGTTCATATTGTTTACATCGTTTGGTCTTTTATGTCAAAATCTTATTTGTATTATTTAGTTAGTATTTTCAACAGGAATTTTAGTTTTAGAGATTTATACTATTTCACAACATATCTAAAAATTAAAGTTAATCTTATTTTAACCATTTTTCCACTTTTTAAAGAAATTTAGTAACTTTAATTTCCACAGAAAGGAAAGGGCAGATGTTTGCGTTGTGGTTCCGATCCATGCCTCTCCCGCACATGGGTTCTTCCAGGACACAACTGGCCTGTGTCTCTCCCACGGGCCTGGGCCAGCCTTTCCCAAGAAAGAAGACATCTTTTGGGTCCAATGGGAGCAGGGGTCGGAGCTCCGCAGAAGAGAGGGGTGCACAGACCATTGAGCAAAGGGATCCAGTAGGGGCTGGGGAGCAGGTGGTCCCCCACTGACGGGCAGGTTAGAGTGGAGGGTTGCGAGGCTGGGCTTCCGAGGTCACCCAAGGGCTCCCAGTTCTACTCTCTGGTTAGTCACTAGGGGAGAACGAAGCAGGGTAACCCCTTCTTAAGTCAAGGCCAGGCCTGCGCTTCCTGGTACCAGCGCCCGAGAGAACAGCATTGCGCTTCCCCCCAACCCCCAGCACGGTCTACAATTGCTGGACCAGGCGCCTGCGCTGGGAGGTTTTGCGCAAGAGTCTCCAGTAATCATAGGGATTGGTTCCGGGCCCATTTTCCTTCTATTCTTCAGGGCTCCTGGTCGCTCCATACCTTTCATCAACCTTAAAACATTAATCCTAGAATTCTCTTGGTGGTCTTCTTTCTTTAGAACTCTGCTCACATTCTTTTGGTCCAGAATGATTGGGCAAAAATCCCTTATAATAAAAATCTTCCAAATCTAATAATTTTTCCCTCACTCAGCCTTCCTTGGTGGTCCACCCCCACTTTGTTTTATTGACCAAGTATCATCAAATAAAAGACTTGTCAACGATCACTTCTTGCTTCATTAGTCAATTTTCTACTCTACAATGTGAGGAAGCATACTCTTGATTTCTTCTATGTATCTTAAATAATCACCACATTCCATCCATATAATAAATTGAAAACCGTGCTGTCGTGATATTTTAGAGCAGCGGTTCTTAACCTGTGAGTCATGACCCCTTTCACAGGGGTCACCCAATTCATCACAGTAGCAAAATCGCAGTGATGAAGTAGCAGCGAAAATAATGTTATGGTGGGGGGGGGGGGTCAGCACAACATGAGGAACTGTATTATAGGGTCGCAGCATTAGGAAGGTTGAGAACCGCTGTTTTAGAAGGATTCGTACAAAACTCGTTTCAAGGGGTGGGGATTGAGGATGCCTGCTATTCAGCTGCATGCACTCCCACTCCTCTTCCCCCAGTCTGTCCCCTCACATCCTGGGATCTCCAGTGTGCTGCAGCAAATCTCCGTGAGTTGGAGGAATGTCTCACGTGGTGGTGGGGGTTCAGTCCAAAGTTTGAAGGTCAGGCAGTTACAAGCCAAATGCTGGATCCAGCGGACGAGTGCTACTCCTAGCTCTTGTTCGCCATGAGATCTCTCCTGCTTCTCAAAGGACTCCTTTTGTACACAGCAGGATGGCATTCCAGCGACTCTTGTTCACAGTTGCTCACAGGTGAATCCTACCAGCATCTCCCTCTACCTTCTCGCCTGACTCATGCAGGACAAGGTTGTTTGATGGGAGTTTAAGACTCGGACTAGAAGAGACACACTGAGCAATTCCCTGCTCCAGCACATGGTAAAACTAATGAACTAGTTAGAATACATTTTGTTTGTAACACACAGTCTTTTATTTTGTTATTCTCTTCATTTTGTGTGTCATGTAAGGAGCTCTGGGGGTGCTATGGGTTCGGTGTCGGCTGCTAACTGCGAGAGCAGCAACTGAGATCCACCACCTCTCTAAGGAAGACAGAGGCGACTGCTGTGCCTCTAAGAATTTTACAGACTCTGAGTCCTGCTTAGTGCTATTCTGAGTTGCAATCAACCCGATGGCAGTGTGTGTGTGTGTGTGTGTGTGTGTGTGTGTTTCCTTTTGTCATTATTTTCATTTTGCTTGTCATGTTGGCACACTTACCGGCAGTTCATTGCTTTTGAAGGGCACTCAATTATATCCTAATTGAACAAAAATGTCATTAACTCTGAAGAGAGTTTAGCTTAGAATTTCATCAGATATTTTGGGTTTTATTATAGCTTTGTGAGGTCCTCCCTACATTGTCATTAATATGAGGGGTTTCTCATAGGGACATTTGTCTGCTGTTCTTCAAAAAGAAGAAAAAGTCTCAATTCATGGTAAGGAAGAAGCAAGAGAAATACCTATTATTAGTGCTTCAACTCAGATAGTGCTCAAAGGACTTTTTATGGTGCTTGACTACCTTTTTAGGCAAAATAGCAGGTACGTGAAAATTCTGATATGTATTTTTTCTTCCTAAGAATGTTAGTCTAATTGGGTGCGTATATGTTTGCTGTAAATGGGAGCATTTATAAGCAAGTGTTAAGCAGATTAGTGGCACAGGCTCAAGTGAATTGAAATTAATCTTTGTGAAAGACAATGAGTTTTCAAATCAAATTTATATATTATTTTTTGTGGTTTTCCAGTACAAATTTATGCATTAAAGACTATTAGGGTAGCACTTGACATTGCCGTTCATTAGAATTGACTTGTTGGTAACCAGATTCCCTGTTCAATTATAAAGTTCTGTCATTAAAGTATTGAGTATGTGGCCTGGGTACAGAGATCTATGTGCTCTCTGTAGGGGGAGAATGACCAGTGAAATGTTGTAATGAGGATAGGACACACAATGCCACTTTTGGTTCACTGTAAGCCTGAATGTTTATACCCTCTAGTAAAAGACATTACGAAGTAGATGGGATCATAGAAACCATATGGTTTATTAGAAGAAACCTGAGAATTTGATTTTAAAAGAACTTCACATTTTTAAATTAGCTCCTAAAACCGCCTTCCAGTAAAAGTTGTCTTTCTATTTTCTCATGAAATTAAGAGAGAAAAAACCCCACCATTTTATTTCTTTAAAACTAATATTATTTTCTACTTTATAATTAATTTCATGATATGCTCTTGTGTAGTACAAAGAGCTCTGGATTGAACTTAAAGGGCCTGTGTTTTTATTCTACTAAAAAATGGGAATGAATGGTGGGTAATAATTAAGGGCTGGTTAGATTAGATAATTTCTAGTATTTCACCTACAACTCATTTTACTATTTAGTGCTTAGTTTATATCAGAATTATTAGACTTAATTAGTAGTGGATGTTGATGAAGAGAGTATTATCTTTGAGTGGGAAGATTAAGAGAACTCTCCGTTGAATTTTGATATAATCAGTTTTTAAATGTACATAGGTAGGATATTATATGACTTATAAAGTTTCAACATTGATTAGCATTTTCCTTTTCATCTAGATTTGCAGATGATTATAAGATTGCTATTCAACAGACTTACTCGTGGACAAATCAGACTGAAATTTCAAGTAGAAATGCTATGTTGGTTCTACCAAAAAATAAGAAGCATTCTCGACAGAAAACTGCAGTGCATGTGTTAAATTTTTGGTGCTTAAATCCAGCTGTGGTAAGTCTTTATGCTGTAAATTAAAATTTCTTCTTCATGCTAATTAAACAAATGTGTTTGACTTTTTAACTCTATGTATTAAATATTTCTCTTTAGGCCTTTTCAGATATTAATGACAAAGTTCGGACAATTGTTTTGACATCTGGAACATTATCACCAATGAAATCTTTTTCATCAGAACTTGGTGTTACGTTTACTATTCAGCTGGAAGCTAATCATGTCATTAATAACTCTCAGGTGAGTATTTTTTTTAACATTGTATTGGGGGCCCATACAACTCATCATAATCCAGTCATATATCCATTATATGTCAAGCCCATTTATACATTTGTTGCCCTCATCATTCTCAAAGCATTTTCTTTCTACTTAAGCCCTTGGTATCAGCTCTTCATTTTTTCCCCTCCCTCTCTGCTCTCCTCTCCCTTATGCACCCTTGATAATTTATAAATTATTATTATTTTGTCATATCTTAGACTGTCCGACATCTCCCTTCACACTCTTTTCTGCTGGGAGAGATTCTATACTTATAATTGGTTCCCCCTTTCTTACCCCACCTTCCCTCCACCCTCCCAGTATCGCCACTCTCACCACCAGTCCTGAAGACATCATCTGTCCTAGATTCCCTGTGTTTCCAGTTTCTATCTGTACCAGTGTACATCATCTAGTCTAACTGGATTTATAAGGTAGAATTGGATCATGATTGAGTGTGTGTGGGGGATGGGGGATGGGGGGTAGAAGCATTTAAGAACTAGAGGGAAGTTGTATGTTTCATTGTTGCTACACTACCCCCTGACTGGTTCTTCCCCTCCCTGGGACCCTTCTGTAAGGGGATGCCCCGTTGCCTACAGATGGGTTTTGGATTCCCAATCTGCACACCCCCTCATTCACAATGATGTGATTTTTTTGTTGTTGTTATTTGATGCCTGATACCTGATCCCTTCGACACCTCATGATCACACAAGCTGGTGTGCTTCTTTCATGTGAGCTTTGTTGCTTCTGAGCTAGATGACCACTTGTTTACCTTCAAGCCTTTAAGACCCCAGACAGTATATCTTTTTTTTTTTTTTTTTGGCATCACTGCCCTCTGGTAGTGGGAGTAGGAGGCCCAGCCTTTGCTCCTGTGGAGCCACTGCTGGAGTTGAACCTCCATCCCAGTGAGCCTCAGTCCCACACACAACCACTACTATGCCACCAGGGCTCAGCCCCACTATATCTTTTGATAGCTGGGCTCCATCAGCTTTCTTCACCATGTTTGCTTATGCACCTGCTTTGTCTTCAGCGATCCTGTCAGGAAGGTGAGCATCCTGGAATGTCAGTTTAATAGAACAAAGTGTTCTTGCATCGTGGGTGTACTTGAGGAGGCCCAATGTCCATCTGCTAGCTTAATACTAAATCTATAGATATATACATGTATATATAAATATATCTACATATGTACATGCCTGTATTTAACCTCTGTATATGCCCTTTGCCTCCTAGTTCTTTCCTCTATTTCCTTTTATCTTCTCTTGTCCCACTATCATGCTCAGCCTTCATTTGGGTGTCAGTGATTCTCAGTCACGTTGCCCTTGATCAAGCCCTACCAGGCTTCTTACACTCTCCTTGTCATCGTTTTTGGATCATTTGTTGTTTCCTTGTCCCAGAGTTGGTCAACACCAGGTTAGTTTTTTGTTTTTTTGTGGTTTTTTTTGCATCACTGCCCTGGTGGGAGTAGGAAGCCCAGCCTTGCTCCTGGAGAGCTGCTGCTGCTGGATTTGAACTGCCAACCCTGTGGGCCGCAGTCCCGCACACAACTGGGGCTCAGCCCTGGGTTAGTGTTTTTAAAGGCCCTCAGATGCTCTTCTTCAGTACTATTTTATGTGAACAAATTAGGTAGCTATAGTGCCAACAAACAGACTGTAAAAAGTTTTACATTTCAATGTTATAATAAAATAAAAATCTATTCATTACTTGGTAGAATCAATAACTAAGAACTCACTGCCATATAGCCAATACTGACTCATAGTATACGGTCAGTACTCTGCTCACCTATAGAAGAGGGTGGAACTATCCCTCTTGGATTCCAAGATGAAAACTGTGTATGGGAGTAGAAAGCCTAGTCTTTATCCCAAGAAGTTCCTCTGGTGGTTTCAAACAGCTGACTTTGAGAATCAGCAAAAGAAATACTAAGAAATAGCATCCCTTTAACCCAGTGAATACAAATGTGTTTTGTATATAGACACAGTGTTGCGATATGCTTATTTGAATATATGTTGTTTCTAAAAAAACTAAAAACTCAACTAAATTTTTTTAAAAATTTAATTTGGTTATTGTAGTTGCTATTATATGATTATGTGTTTTTCTTTTCTATTAGATTATGGTATTCCCTTACTATTTTTACATCCTCATTCTTCCTTCACAGCTAGGTTTATACCTGGAATTTAGCAAGTATATAACACTTGATTGAATATCTGAATGGAAATTATTCTTTTTTTTAAATCAAAAGGTCATTTTATTGGAGACTCTTAATTCTTGTTACAACCCATACATCAATTGCATCAGGCATGTTTATACATATGTTGCCTTCATTTTTTCCCAGACATTTACTTTCTCTTGAGCCCTTGGTATCAGCGCTTCCTTTTTTTTCCCCTCCCTCCCCGCCCCCCATGTCCCCTTGATAGATTATAAATCATTATTATTTTCATATCTTATACTGACCACTGTCTCCCTTCCCCCATGTTTTCTGTTGTTCTTCCCCTTGTAGAGGGTGTATGGATATGTGTCAGTCCTTGCAATGGGTTCCTCCATTCTCTTCCCCCCTTTTCCCTACCCTTCTGGTATAACTGTTCCCACTCCTGTTCCTGGATTCCATGTGTTGTGAGCCCCTATCTCTTACCTATACCTGTGCACATTCTCCAGAAGCAGCACTGGGATCATGATAGTGGGGAGTGAAGAAGCCTCAAGGATCTAGAGGAATATAGTGTCATCACTGATGGATCAGTGCACCCTGATGGCCCTCTGTGGGGAGATTGTTCCATTGTCTAAAGATGGGCTTTTGGTCTCTGCTCAACCCCCACCCCCCACCCCCAGCCTCAATAGTGTGTTTTTGCTTGTTTGTTATGTGTCTTCTGGTGCCTATTACCCGGTCCTGATGACTCTTCATGATAGCACCACAGAGTACTTCTTCCACATGGGCTTGTTGCTTCTCTGTTGAATAACTGCTGATTTAACTTCAAGCCTGTAAGACTCCAGATGCTACATCTTTTTATAACCAGGCACCATCTGCCTTCTTCACCACATTTACTTATGCACCCTGATGGGTCAGGTACAGTTGGAGGACATTAGGACTAGCCTACCTGTCCCGACTGGACCAATAATTCCAGACACCAGCAGAACAGTTGCCTCGAAAGAATCAAAACACCACACTGCATCAGAATTTTTATGGACGGAGACCCATTTAGAGCCCCTGAATCTGAGAATCCTTTCCCTTCCTCTTTAAACCACCTGCGGTTTATTGCTTTACCTTCCCCCTGACCAAGCATGAATTCTCGAGATCCCCCCCATTGGGGACTGTGGCGTTAGCCCGGGGAATTCAGGGGGTCTGTCTCCCTCTCCCACTCCCATCTCCCCTCTCCTTCCTTGGTAGCAGAAGTGCAGAATCTGTGACTGCCTACTGGAGGTTGTAAATCCCTTCTGAGAAGCGCAGAATAAATTTCCCCTTTTTCTTCTTGCTGACCTGCCTTCGGTTCATCTTTGGTGTGAGCTTAATACACCTGTTTTGTCTTTAGTAATTGTGCTGGGAGGGTGAGCATCTCAGAATGATGATTTGTTAGAACAAAGTGTTCTTGTAATGAAGGAGGGTTTCAGAAGAGGCTCGAACTCCATCCACCTCAGTGTATAAAGATATGTACATGGGCCAATACCTCTTTTTGTGGATTAATGTATTTGCATCTGTACACACCTATGCTTATAGCCCTATCCATTGTTTTGCTTCCTAGGTCCTTCCTCTGTTTCCTTATACCTTTTTTCTGCTCCACCATCACTTTCCCCCTATTTCCACATCTTAGTACTTCTTCTTAGCTAGTTTGCTGTTACTCTGACACCTCCAGGTACCTCCAGGATCTCTGTCACCAACTTATTGTTGGCTCTAGTTCCCTAGTTGTTCCCTGGTCTGTGGCACTGCCTGCTCACCATACCCTGCTCTTGCCGCCCTCAGCCCCCAAGTCCCCTCAGGATCCCTGGTCCCCCTACTTTCTTCTCAGGCTTGCTTTCCATGCCTATCTTACATAAGTAGGCAAACTGACTACGACGTAGACCAAACAAAAGCTTGAAAGAAGAAAAGGAGAGGGAAAAAATGAGAAAATATGTACATAATTCCAGGTCTGTTTGCTGACCTTCATGACTATCTCCCCCTTGGTCACGGAGACTCTCCGGGAGCTGTCCCTCTCAACCTGAAGTCCCTTTGGGGGGCTCCTCAGTGGCTTCCTAGCTTTGCTTTGTTCCAGGTGCTGATCCATTATGTTCCCTTCTTGGTTTGCCCCACTGTGGGGGTTTCAGACTGCTACCTCCCTGCTGTGACCCCAGAATTGTCCTTTGTCGCATTCTGCTCTGGTAAGGGGATAACGGGACACAAACTGTTGTTGGTCCACCAGTCCCCTCTGTGTTCCAGGAGCTCCCCATAGGGAGGTGGTCCTGTAGGCCTTGGGTGCCAGCAGGGTGTTATCAGGGGGTGATCAGTCCTCTGATATACTTACAGCAAGGGTTCAACAGGCAGCTGTGCAGCGATAATTATTATTTATTATAGTAACGATACAGAGATCATGACAGAGAGAAAGAAAGTAACAATAAGAGTCAGACATACATAATATCGGGTAGCATGCTCACCTCCACCCCGTATGATGGTCCGCATGGAGATGGAGAAGGACAGGGAGTTGCATGATGAGGATGAGGAGCCAAGAGTGTCCGGCGCTCAGGGTCAGCAAAGAGGGTCAGGAGTGAGGGTCACGGACATTAATTTTCCCTGTTTAAGTAGTCTAACAGGGCACATCATTTCTCTAGTCACTGGTCAGGACATGCCGCAAGCAGAGGCTGTCTTAAGGGCTATTATATGATAATGGTTTAGGGATGCCTCATGACTAAGAGGAGAGGGATGTGATAAGGAGGGACTCCAGACTCCCAGAGGTAGGTGAACAGGTCTATATAGTTAGGGGTCATTGACAATGACTCTTGAATCCCACCCATAGGCCTCGAGGAAGCAGATCACTATCCTAACTTGAGTCATGCAAAACCCTCATAAAATTGGGAGTTTCAGTGAGAATGACTAGCACACTAAATGTTGGTATATTGCTTGCTTAGTATTTTTGATTATAATAATTGTGGAAAAGTTCTGTCTTCATCCAACAGGGCGTCCAGACTAGGTGTCCCTTTCTATTCTTCCTTCCTGGTTTGCTTCTGTGTGGGTGTGGCATGCTGCCCCCCTTTTCCAGCCTTTAGATTTATTGTTGTTCTCTGTTACCCTTATTTCTAGGGAGGGGGTCTGATTGGTTCTGGTTGGGGCCAGTCCTGTAGCCCTCTCTTTTGATGCGTTCCTTCACACAGCCATGCTTCCCTCGTGGTTTGGTGCACTGTGGTAGGGTCTACATGCCTACCCCCAATTCTGTGGAGACAAAACCAATACTCCTCTCCTGGGTGGCGTAGTGCCCTGCTCCCCCCCATCATCATCACTTCGTCTCCTTCCCCATATCCCCCCTTTCCCCCCCCCCCCCCCATCCCCTTTCTTTGTATTGGACTTACATGTTTGTTCTAACCTCCTCCCGACTCCCTGTACCTCTACCTGAATGTTAGGATACACGAGGCTTTTCTTCTATACCTTCTGTGCTGATTGCACTTACCTCAGGGGACTCATGCTGTACTTCTCCTTTTGTGATTGAGTGACCTCGCTTAGCATAATTCCCTCCAACTCTTCCCATGAAAAAGCATGTTTCATGTGATCATCAGTGCTTCTTATTGGTGCATCGTACTCCTTTGTGTGTATGTGTCAGTTTACTGATTCACTCATCTATCGATGGAAATTTGGGTTTTTCCAACTCTTTGTGATTGTGAATTGTGCTGCACTGAACATTGGAGTGCAGATGAATGGTCATGGTTTATTTCTTACCTATTAAGAAATTGTTCTGTTTTGGGGGGTGGGGGGCATCACTGACCTCTGGTGGGAGTAGGAGGCCCAGCCTTGCTCCTGGAGAGTTCCTGCTGGATTTGAACCGTCAACTCTGTGGGCCCCAGTCCCACACACAATCACTACGCCACTGGGGCTCAGCCCGAAATTGTTCTTATAAATCCTACTATTTAAGTTTGTAGGTTTTATAATAATACCTTAGAAATGTTATTTATGGGCTGAGCCCCGGTGGCGCAAGTGGTTGAGTGCAGGACTGCAGGACACCTCCCCAACCCTTGCCAGCTTATAGATTGTTATTATTTTCAAATCTCGCACCGACCGCTATCTCCTTTACCCTCTGATTTCTGCTGTGCTTCCCCCTGAAAGGGGGTGTGTGGTTATGTGCCATTTGTTGTGATTGGTACCCCCTCCCATCCCACCGTTTCCCCCCTTTCCCCCTATCTTTTTGGTATCGCTATTTCCATTCCTGTTCTTGGTTCCATGTGTCATGAGTTTTATCCCTTGCCTGTACCTGTTTTCATGCTCCATCTAGTGCAGTGTGGGAACAGCACTGGGGGGTGAGGAGGCCTCAAGGGGTCGGAAGTATATTGCATGATCCATTAGTGCTCTGCTGCACCCTGACTGACTCATCCCTCCCTGCTACCCCTCTGTGGGGGGTGTTCCATCATCCACAGATAGGCTTTGGATTTCTGATCCAATGCCCTTCATTCTCACCAATGCATTTTTGTTTGTTTGTTTGTTGTTGTGAATCATGTGATGCCTGCTGCCCAGTCTCAATGACACCTTACAATTGCACTGACTGGTGTGCCTCTTCCTTGTGGGCTTATTACTTCACTACAAATATGTCGGATACAATTGATATATGGGGCTGAGCCCCGGTGGCGTAGTGGTTGTGCACGGGACTGCGGCCCACTGGGATGGAGATTCGATTCCGGCTCCACGGAGCAAAGGCTGGGCCTACTACTCCCACCACCTGAGGGCAGTGATACCTAAAAAAATAAATAAATAAAATAAAAATTGAAAAAAACCAATTGATATATAGATAGTAACAAAGAGTTGTAAGACCCCCAATAAAATGTTTAAAAGAAAGAAATGTTATTTAATTCAAATTAATTTTTTAAAGAATGAGCTGTTATTTTTAATAAAAAAAGAAATGTAAAGGTGCCTTTTCTGCTAATATTGGTGGAGACATCATTTGTAAGCTAGTCGATGAACATGTTTGAAAATCAAATCTTTACCTTATCTCAATTTATGATTCTATTCTCAGATTTTCACAGACCAGGGTGTTTGCTAGAATGATAAAACATGGAGTACTTACCCTTGCGACTTTGTATTAAAATTCAGTGTTTTAGTACATTACACAACAATCTACGGTTACATTAAGTAGGTTAAGGCCAGATCTGTATGAATGTTGTAGGATTGCAAATAACTAATAGATACATCCAGTAGATATGTGAGTATAAGCCAGCCTGAATATCAGTGAAGGAATCTAACTTTACCACAAAAATGGCATTAAAAATATGTTGAAAAACTTGGGTTATACATGAGTATGTACGGTAGTGTGAGTTCTGGTAGGGTTTTGGATTTTTATTGGCTTTCGGTCTTGCAAATTCACAGGGGCAGTTCTACCCTCTCATTTAAGGTCACCTGAGTTAGCATCTGCTCAATGGTAGTGAGTTTTTTATTGAGGAAAGAGATTAAAAAATATTCTTGACCCTCAAAGAACTTATATTCTAAGAGTATTCAGAAGTCTGCCTAAACAAACTTTTTTATAAATTAAATCTGGATAAAACTAAAGGGGATAGAAAAAACAAAAAGCCAGGATGTACAAAATTAATTTCTTGTTTGTTTGTTTGTTTGTTTGTGGGCATCGCTGCCCTCTGGTGGTCGTGGGCGCTACCCAGTGCTGCTCCTGAGAGCCGCCGCTGGATTTGAACCGCCAAACTCGCGGGCTGCAGTCCTGTACTCAACCTCTTACGCCACCGGGGCTCAGCCCTAAAATTAATTTCTTTTACATTTGCTTGACCTTACTTTGACACATGTCGTTAAGGCTCCCAAATAAATGGTAAATTGCCGATTAATTTGAACATAATCCTAATACTGACTCAGATACTCACCTTCCAGGTGTGGGTTGGCACCATTGGATCGGGTCCCACCGGCCGTCATATTTGTGCTACCTTTCAGCACACGGAGACCTTCGCGTTCCAGGATGAAGTAGGGGCCCTTCTGTTATCTGTGTGCCAGTCTGTGAGCCAAGGAATTCTGTGTTTCCTGCCATCATACAAGGTAAGAGGATAGTTCCCTTTGCTTTGCCTTTGAAAAAGCATGTGGAATTGCTTTGATAGACTTTCTAGGGTTAGAAGTGGCAGGGAAACTTTTTTTTTTAAGCCTCATATATTGTTTCACTTCTTTATTAATTGACTAAGATACTGCCTTATTATTCTACTGTTTTGCTTAAAAGCCTTAAAGATTTAAAATGATGCTAGTTAATAAGCTGTTTCTAAGTTATTTAGTGATGTTCTAGCAGAAGTATCTCAAATGGATGGGTTGAGCATCAAGGCATTTATTTTCTTATCGTTTAAGACACTAGAACTCCAAATTCAGGATGCCGGCTGTAAGCTTTCTCTCTGTTCGCTCTGGAAGAAGGCCCTTGTCTCTTTGAACTTCGGCTTCTGGGTAATCAAGTGGTTGGCATTTTCCTTCCTACCTTGACTTGCCCTCTAGCTTGTTTAATTTCTTTATGTTGCAAAAGAGATTGGCTTAAAATATACTCAACACTAGTCTTACTTCATTAACTTGGCAAGCCCAACATAGTTCCAATATCTACTTATAGCCATAGACATTGAGAATAGGATTTATAACATATTTTGGGGGGGTGTTGGCACAACTTAATCCATATAAGGGGACAGGTTATATATATATTATTTTATTCTTCGGGGCAACTTGATATTTCCATAGGTGATGAGAAAAGGAACCTTCTTAATTATACTTAATTATACTTTCTTTAATTGTTCAGTCTCAGCATCAAAAATTCATTTTTTCTCATGTTGTTTTTAGCCTTTTTGCTTCATGGATCTGATTTTTTAAAAGGCTAATGATTTTTTTCTTGTCTTTAAAGCACTCTGGTTTCTAATAATACCTTCTTGAGTTAAATTATAGTTATATTATATAATTTGATACAGAAAGCAATTGGAGCTCTTTGTAATATCTGATTATAATATAACTATTTTAAAAATCTGATAAATTTCATTATTAGAGAAACAGCATTTCCTTTATTCCCATAGGACTTTGTGCATCAAAAGATAGAAAAATAAGCAAGTAATATATTTGAATGGCCATGTTGTACTATGGGCTTTCTTATTATCTTTCTGTTTGGAAAAGTGTCATAACTGCTGGGTGAGCAAGGACAGTCAAGGTCAGCATCTGCCCAACGTTGATTTCCATTAGATAGAATTCAGACATATCTCTTCTCCCCCCTCCAAAAATTTTCTTAATTTTGACTCTAGTAGTCCCTCCCATGACCCTCTTTACTTCATGGTCAGGTTTCTGCCCTGCTTAGACAAACGTTACATAGCCCTAGCTCTGCAGGTAAGTGCCTTCATTCACCCCTCTTGACCAGGAGCCCTCTCGCCTGGAGGTGCTGAGCACTCGGCCCCCATAGGTTGATGTGACAGCTCTCTAGCTCTTGGGTGTAGGAGCATCTCAATCCAGGGACATGGCTTTTCTTGATGGTGGTGAGGTTTTCCTTCCAAATTTAGGGATTGGCTTTCTTTAAAGCAGGATGGCAAGGCTGATCAGTCCCTTGAGGTTACCATGGACTTCGTTGCGTGGTTCTACCCCTTGAGGGTTTCATATACTTTATTTGCATTAGTTAAACTGTCCAACTCGTTGGGCCACAGGCACCCTCTGTGCACAGGTCTCACTTAGTCATTTTATGGGACTTCAAAGGCCACGGTTGCCACTGTCCTTTGCCATTAAGTCTATTACAACTCAGAGTGACCCTACAGGACACTAGTGCTACCTCATAGGCTTTCCAAGGCTGTAAGTTTTCACAAGCAGAGTGGTTAGTGGATTCTAACCCACTTTTGTTTAGTGGTTCAGCACTTAACCACTGCATCACCAGGGCTCTTTGTAACTAGAAGGACCCTATTGAAATAATTCATCGCAAGACACCGTCCACATGCACTAAGGCAGTCATTTCTGCTATACATAAAAGGATTTGTTTGGGAAAGAAATGTAATCAAATTTTATAAGGATACTAAAAATAGATGAAAATATTTTAAAAATATATATTAGAAAGCAAAATATATCCAAGAGTTTGAACTTCTATATCAAACAATTATGTTAAGAAAACCAATAATTAAACTTATAATAATTAAACCTAGGCTGAGTCCTGGTGGCCTAGTGGTTGTGTGCAGGACTGTGAACCACAGGGTTGGCAGTTTGAATCCAGCGGCAGCTTTCCGGGAGCAGGGCTGGGCTTCCTACTCCCACCAGGGCAGTGATGTCACACACACACACACACACACACACACACACACACACACATACACAAATAATTAAACCTAGAACTAAGGCTGAGCCCCGGTGGTGTAGTGGTTGTGCGCAGGACTGCGGCCCACTGGGTTGGAGGTTCAAGGAGGTTCAAATCCAGCAGCAGCTCTCCAGGAGCAAGGATGGGCCTCCTACTCCCACCACCAGAGGGCAGTGATGCCCCCCCCAAAAAACAACAGCAACAACAACAAAAAACCTAGAACTAAGCTACACTATTAAACATAGGCTTCTTGGGCTTATCTGCTAGTATTTGTGGAGACAACTTTCTGCTATACAATTAGAAGGAAAAATATGTTTTGAATCATGGGAACTACTTACCCCAGAGTTAGATAAAAGATAAAGAAAAATCTTATCATGTTGGTAAAAAAAAAAAAAAAACTTTTTTTTTTTTTTTTGGTTTCCTAATTAGAGTTACAAAAAAGGGAGTAAGAAATCCTCAGTGAGTCAATGAAAATTTGTGTCCTGTTTGGCTCCAATGACATGACAATGATCCCCTGAATGCTAGAAAGTGGCTTGGTACATTGTTATTATTCATATTTATAACGAAAACCTAGCTTGAATGTAAAGTTATTTAATTGGCGATAATATAATTGTTTGAAAAATCTATGATGTTGGGAAGGAATCAATCTGTAGAAGGCTCTCTTCTGATACCAGTTTTCTCAAGTGAGAGCCTTCCCATTGACTAGTTTTAATAGTTTAAAAACGGTTCTAACTATTAATATATTGCGATGGAATATATCACTTCAATAGAAGGAAAGTAGCTAATCTAAGTATAAATAGCATGTTATTTCCTAACTTAAATCCTTGAAGTAACTGATATACAAACAAAATCCCCAAAGAATTCCCAAACATAAATAAGCCAATTAATGTCAAGTCAGCAACAACTTTTTCAAGACTGTAATATTTAAAGGAATATACAGGGCTGAGCCCCTATGCCATAGTGGTTGTGTGTGGGACTGGGGCCCACAGGGTTGGTGGTTCAAATCCAGTAGCAGCTCTCCAGGAGCAAGGCTAGGCCTCCTACTCCCACTAGGGGGGCAGTGATGCCCACAAAAAAAAAAGAAAAAGGGAATATACTGCCACATCTTTTTCCTGTGGAGTGGCTGGTAGATTTGAATAGCTGGCCTTTTGGATAGCAGCTGAATGCTTCGTACTCATTTCCTTGTTTCAGTCTGTAGTCTTATCTAGATTGTAATAGTGCAGTGCAAGTAAATTGTAATTTACTTATCCACATTTCACAAATCAGAATTGGGTTGTCTTTTTTTTTTTTTTTTAACAAATGAAACACAGAAACTTTATTATAAACAAAAGTAACAAGTAAAAGCCCAAGAGGCAAGTACTTATACCAAAAAGCAAACAAACAAATAGCAACTAAAGGAAATTATGACTTAAACACTTGATAGTAGTCTATTTGCAGTTACATTTAACTGAGCTTCGTTGCTGTGAAGAATACAGCTCAGCCATGGAGGGATGATTCGTACATACACATAAACATGAAATTTGATGAAATTTCATTGGAAATCCCTATATAATCTTTGTTTTTGTTGCTTTTTTGGAATTAGTCATCTAAAGAGAAGACTATGTGGTTTTGGCGCATGAATCCTACAATGTACCCAGCCTGGATTTGTTGAACACCAAGCCTCCTTTCCTCTTCTTCAGACATTAGATGGTTTGGAGGTACTTGTTCAGAAACTTCTCTGGGTAGCATGACATACCAATGCTCATAATGTTCATTGAAGTATTGGTGTGAGTAGTATATTTGCTTTTGAGCCATCTTGTTGGCAGCACAGAGGGAGAGGTAGGTCAGGAAGTTACAGAGCGGGACCAGAAGCACAGATGTCCCTGCCAGGGAACATCAGCCACACAGCTTGAGTTGCCTTTTTTTTTTTTTTGGCTTATAGTTAATCTACTCAGGTGAGGATTAGAACATACCGATGAATTTGTGTGAGTAAACTTATTCATTCAAATTTCAGCCAATGCATCTTTACTTTAAAACAGCAAAAATGGCCAAATATATACATTTTAACCCAATAGTTATTTCAGACTTTGCTGAACCAACTGTGTTGATAAATCAATCAAATAGAATTCAGATCTTGGGTTTCAAGCAATTTGAATTTTTTCCATACTGGATCAACTAATTGTCATGAGTGATCTTATATCTTATTTTATTTGAAATTTTTACCTTGTGTGTTGTGTATTATCAGAACATTCTGAAGTGATCGTAAATAACACTATCAATGTCAGTTGTTGAACTTTGACATTTTCATATTTTCAATCTTTCAGTTTATTAAGAGGAAATACTTTTTTTTTTTTTTGAGGAAATGCTCTTTTAGAGAAGACTAGTAGGTCTTTTATTTCCACGTACAATGGCTTAACCCTGCAGAAATCTTTTACTTTTTTTTTTTTTTTATGGCTGCACTCAACCACTTAGGCCACGGGGCTCAGCCCCAGAAATCTTTTACTTTTGGACAGTATTCCAGCATACTCATCATCAGAGTGCACTGACTGCCTTGATACTGGTTGAAAGTTTGGTCTGAAACAGAATCCATTTGCTTGAGGGGAAGCTATTCTGTGTGATAATACCAAAGAACTAGAATATGGAAAACTGTTTCAAATAAAATTCATATTTTTAATTTTCTCATATTTTATATTTGAGTATAACTAGAATTTAAGATGGGCTCATTTTAACTTTAACATAAAAGGTTATAAAAATATTGCTACTAGCTAAGCCCTGGTGGCACAGTGGTTGTGTGCAGGACCGCGACCCACAGGGTTGACAGTTCAAATCCAGCAGCAGCTCTCCAGGAGCGAGACTGGGCTTCCTACTTCCACCAGGGCAGTGATGTGAAAAAAAAAGAAAAGGAAAGAAAAACTATTGCTACTTAATTTTCCATTTTTATTACAATTTAGAAAAACCCGTATTTTGTTTTTAACGTATGCCATCTATAGATACAGATCAACTGACTAAAGAAAATCAACATTTCTTAAATATTAATAGCTCATGAAATGAATAGTGAAGAATCATCTTCAGATGGAAAAACGTGACAGGTTTTACGTATAAAATAAATTATGTGAATAAGATTACAAAAGATGGTAGTCTGTTTAGGCAGGGCTATTAAGAGCATTAAGACTTGAATACTGGCTATTAAAGCAAGTAAATGGCAATATTATAAAGTTAAACACATGCCAAAAAACATTTTCCAGAGGACTGGATTGTAACAATACCATTAATGAGGGCAAAGACGTCTTAATGCAATTTGCACTTTCTAAAGTTTCAAAAAGAGGTTTTGAGTGAGTGCATTATTAATGTATGGAACATCTGGAATTGTGTAAAAGCTATGGACATTGAGAAAATGCAGGATTTCTCCGCTAGGTTGTACTCTAACCGGTTGCCTCCCAAGTGAGATACTGGTTTTACATTTAGGTGGGTAGGAGGGGAGTTAATAAAAAGCATAGACATTCCAAAGTTTCTTAATTTGTAAAATTTGACTAAAACCCAGAAATTATCTCTGCAGTTAACTGATCCACAAGATGGGAACACCAGTTAGTAAACTAAATAATCTCTGTCATTGTGTATGGACCGTTCTTCATTTTGGGCGTGGGGGTGGGGGGAACTGTTCTTTCTCCATGTGACTAGTATTTGCCTTCTACGAGCTATTGAATGAAATATTTTTAAATGAAGAAACCTCACATTTCTCATATATGTAAGTCTTTTAACCCAAAAAACTAATCTTTGTTACTTTTTACAAAGGTGTTTGTCTTTTTAGGTGCCTCCTTGGGAAACTTAAAAGAATTGTAAAGATTATTTGTATGTTTAGTTATTTGTGACTTCTTTGACAAGGTGGAAATAATTAAGATGAATATATGTGCAATTTGAATGTCACCTGCAATCAGAATGGAAAAGTTGTAGACCTAAATATTTTGTTACCTAAAATAAAAAATTTGAGGGGCTGAGCCCTGGTGGCGTAAGTGGTTGAGTGCAGGACTGCGGCCCACGGGCTAGGCGGTTCAAATCCAGCAGCAGCTCTCCAGGAGCAAGGCTGGGTAGCTCCCATGACCACCAGAGGGCAGTGATGCCCCCCAAAAAAATTTGGTACAGACTCTTTTCATGGAAATAATTAGAATGTTTTTGCTATAGAGCTGTCCTCTAAATTTTCATGTAACTCTTAAACTGAAGGCTTTTAAGTTGCTTTTAAACACTTCACTGAAAGAATTAAAAGAAAGGCATTATGTTCTGTAGAGATGTTGTCTCAGTATCCCCAAACTCCCTTCACCTCATTTTCGGCATTTTTTGAATTTCTTACCTGAACTAAAATCTGGATTACCCTAAGATGTACACTGCTTCCTTGTAAGCTCATGAAATTGTGTTTTTATCTCATAACCTGCAGTACTATGGAGTTGCTATCCGATTTGCTCTCCATTGTTCTTTCTAAACCTTCACCATGGCATTTTCTTCTTAAAAAATGAAAAAAGAAACAAAATGATTCAACAAATAAAATTCCTAACCTCTGAACTCATGTCATTTAATCATCCTTCCCTCGTCATTTTTATTATCACCTTAAGACCGTCTGAATATTCCTAATGAAACTTTGGCACTTGATTTTTACGTATTATTTTTCCTTGCTTCCTTTCTCTCCCAATGTTTGGACCTTCCTTCACTCACACTGACATGCTAGGACCCATGTGAACTTTCCCTGTGGGCTTTCAAGGTTGTAAATCTTCACAGGAGTAGAAATGCTGTCTTTCTCCTGTGGAACAGATGATGGTTTTGAACTGCTGACCTTACGAGGTCACTATGAGTCGGAAATGGCCCGATGGCTGAAGGGTTCTTCATTCATTGATTACGTCAGTTCAAATATTTACTGAGAACTTTCCATCTGCCCAGTAATACTCCAGGCACTGGGTTAGTCTAGGAGTGAACAAAGCAGACAAAAATCATTGTCCTTGTAGAGATTATATTCAGGGTTCACTTTGGTGTTATTAAAGATAGACAAAAAAATTCAACTGTAGAGATTATATTCAGGCGCATAGTGCATAAGAAAGGTACATAATTTGTTAGATAGTGAAAAGATGAGGTAAAGAGAATTCTAAGAAAAGGGGGAGAGATGATTTAGAGTTTTAATTGGATGGTTTGGAAAAGCCTAAGAATGTGACATTGAATAAAGAACTAAATGAGAAAGGGAAGCAAATAATTTTGATATCTAGGGAAAGAATTGCAGGGGCAGTGGATTATTTAATGTGGTTCTTCTACCCAACTTTCTAACTGGGTCTGGTAAGAAGGTGGGAGAAGACACCGCTAGGGTTCCTGTGAGTAAGTGTGAGCCCAGAGTCTGCGCAATGCCATCCCGCTGCATGTAAAATGAGCCCGCTGAGGAACAGGAGGAGGGGGCTCATTTGGCAAGAGCCAGAAGTAGAGTGTGTGTTCTGGACCTGAGATTCCCTCACTGCGAATCTCCTGGATCTGGTAGTCAGCAGAGGAGCAGCAGCAGAACCAGGGCCCAGAGCACGGAACACAGTGGTAGACTTCAATGCATGGAACAAGTAGAACTGAGTGGTTTTGTGCTCTGCTCCACCCAGCTCAATTCCGGGTTGCTTTTGTTTTGTTTTCTGTTGGTTTTTTTTTGTTCCCCCTTGTAAATATACCCCCCCATCCCCCACTTACCTCTTTAGACTTGATTTCCCACTGTATTGCTCAAATCTGAACTCTTCTCTAAGTACCAGGCCCATATCTTCATCCGCTGGGTCAACATTCCAATTTGAGTATCTCAAAGGCAGCAAGCATTTCTTTCTTTCTGATGTGGGCCCTCTCCCAGTGTGTCTTGTATGCATGAATGGTACCAAACTCTAAAACGTATTGCTTAAAAATTATAGAAAGTAGTAATTAAGAAAAATATTAAATAAATTATTTCCCATCATAACCTTCATTTCTGAAAGCTGTATTTTCCTCTCGCTAATCTTTCTCATAAGAATTTCATGCTCTCTATCACTATGGACAATTTGAAGGAACTCAAATTGTGTTCATTTGAAACACTCTTTTGGGTTTGAGAGACAAAAGTAAGTAAGAAATCAGTATTATAGGGTAGATGTGATAAGGTTTTGTAATAGATTCTTGAACAAACAGGTATATTATCCTCATGGGAAAAATTTCTCAACACAACTATCCTGGTCTTTCTCTCTTTTTCTCACCAATGTAGTTTGCAGTTTTCTTAAAATTGAATTCTACTGCCTGAGCCCTGGTGGCGTAGTGGTTGAGTGCAGGACTGTGGCCAACTGGCTTGGCGGTTCAAATCCAGCAGTAGCAAGGCTGGGCCTCCCACTCCCACCAGAGGGCAGTGATGCCTAAATAAAAAAAATTGATTTCTACTGAGCCTCCCCTCGCCCCCAACCAAGAACATGCTGTGCACTTTGAGAAAACGTATCAAGATTGTCCCTTTAGAATCCCAGGTAGCTGTAGCCATGCCTTCTTAGCTGACCTCTTTACCTTGCATTTAACGGGCCAGTGGGTCCCTCAGAAGTCACTATTCTTGTTTTTTTAATTTAAATAGGTTTTTTTTTTTTGGCATCTGCTTCACATAGCATACAATTTAATTGTTCAATAATATTAAGATTTGTGCAGCCATCACCATAAACAATTTCAGAACATTTTCTTCTCATACTTGTTGTTAGTGCCTCATTTTCCCCTACCTTCCCCTGCCGTACCCCTATCTGATACTGCTGTTATTGGCTGATCTTACTGGATTTCATATACAGAAAATCATGCAAGACACAAACAAGGAAGCAAGCAAGTAAACAAAAAGCCAACAATGACTAGACAAAGCATAGAAAGACATCAGTCAAAGAGAAAAGCGGAAAGTATTAAAAGCCAAAACAACTCTAAAATGGGCCAAAAGGAAGATCAAATGATAAGGTATTACATTTTAACCTAACTATACCTGCGATAATGGACTTTATAAGGCTCTCTGTCAGATAGCAAGACTATTTCATCCCTTGACTGTGGTCAGAAGGGTTTCACTGTTTTAATTTGATCTTTTTGGGGGGTGGGGAGAGACACTCCAATGAAATTAGCACAGGTGTATTATTGAGAGAACTTGTCTGCAACCATTCATTGATAAAAGAAATTACTTAAACACATTTTGTTTAGAATAAACCAATTCCTGTGTAAACTTGGGCTGTGATAGCACTGCTTTTTTACTTACTTACCTTCCTGTATTTTGATCAATATGTATGATACATCTTTGAATATGACAGTAAAGAGAAAAATTCAATCTGCCACCATATCTCACTAATTTAAAATTTTAATATTTAAAAAACATTTTACTTTTCTCTCCAGTAAATTGCTAAAAAGGTAAACTCAAGATTCACATGAAATGTAAAGCTGTAAAATATTGTAATCAACTTATTATTTAATGAGGGAAGTGATTTAAGAGTATATTTAAGGCCCTAGGCATTTGTTCTATAGGTAATTCTATAAAAGAATGCAGATGAAATTCATGGCCCGGCTACAACACTGGTATTATAGATTAATAAATCATACCCCATGATATAATTTTCTCTTGCAAAAAAGTTATTTGTATTTATACTAGACAAAAATGCATATATTAACAGATAAGCTTGAAACCTT
Source organism: Nesogale talazaci (assembly GCA_004026705.1). Lineage (NCBI taxonomy): Eukaryota > Metazoa > Chordata > Mammalia > Afrosoricida > Tenrecidae > Nesogale > Nesogale talazaci. Next base: position 56,603 of record PVJH01005495.1, read on the forward strand.
AACAGTGAATTGAACAAAGTGCATTTCACTGCATACCCCTTGTATGGGCTCATCCAGATGAAACTACAAGTACCTTTTGATTTACGCTTGTGTTTTATATATTTTTTCTTTTTTTAAATCATTTTATTGGGAGTTTGTACATCGCTTTTCACAATACATAGTTACATAGACTGTGCCAAGCACCTTCACATGCCTGCTGCTCTTACCATCTCCAAATAACTGCTTTTCCACTCGGGCCCTTTATATCAGCTTCTCATCCTTTCCCCTCAATTCTTGTTCCCCTTTCCTCCACCATTCCTCATTACTTTATAAATTGTTATTGTTTTGTCATATCTTACACTGCCTGACATTTCCCCTCACCCACTCCTCCGATGTCTGTCCTCCAGATAGGAGGTTATGTGTAGATCCTTCTAGTTGGCTCCCTCTCTCTACCCCACCTTCTCTCCGCTCACCCGGTAACTCCACTCTCACCACTGGCCCCCAAGGATCATCTGTCCTGGGTTCCCTGTATTTCCATTTCCCATCTATACCAGTGTACCTCCTCCAGTCTAGCTGGATTTGTGAGGTAGAATGGGGACCAGGTTAGTTGGGGGGAGGAAGCCTTCAGGAACTAGAAGAAAGTTGTATGTTTCATCGTTACCTCACTGCACCCTGACTGGCCCGTCTCCTCCCCGTGACTCCCCTGTGTCCAGTTGTCCACAAGGGCCTTGGGTCCCCACCCTGCTCTTCCCTTTATTCGTAGTGATGTGATTCTTGTTTTTTGATGTTTGATTTCTGCTCCCTTCAACCCCTTGTGATCACACAGTCTGGTGTACTTTGCTGCTTCTGCACTAGATGGCCACTTGTATATATGTACATGTACCTTCAAGGCTTTAAGATACCAGAGAGTTTATCGTTTGGTGGCTAGGTGCCATCAGTTTCCTCCGCTCTGCTGCCTCTGCTCCCTTTTGTTGTCAGCGATCATGTTGGGAGGGTGGACACATATTGATATGATTTTTGTTCTTTGGTGACCGATACCTGGTTCTTTTCACACCTCATGCTTGCACAGGCTGTTGTGCTTCTATGGTGGGCTTTGTTGCTCCTGGGCTGTATGACCATTTGGTACATAAATTTCTTAGTATGTTCCATTTCAAGATCCTTCTACCTCTGTATTATTTAATGTCTTAAAATATACTTACTCTACCCCCTCTTAATCTATCTATATTGTTACCCAAGAGCTGTGATAGGGTCTGAGCGACCATTTGGAGGCTCTTCTTCTGATAAGTGTAGTAGGAATGCCATTTTGGAAGACAAGTTTGCAAAGAAGAGTTTGCAACTTCCAGCAGGCCCCTTGAGAGTAATCTGTCAGGGTAGCAGAGTTCTTGAAGCAGAGACAAGGGGAAGGAATGGTTGTTGCTGACAACTGTTCAAAAATACGCTTTAGGGCTGAGCCCTGGTGACGTAGTGGTTGTGCGCGGGACTGCGGCCCAATGGGATGGAGGTTCAATTCCCGCTCACAGGAGCAAGGGCTGGGCCTCCTACTCCCACCACCAGGGCAGTGATGCCTAAAAAAAAAAAAAAAAAGATAAATAAATAAATAATTTTTTAAATACGCTTTATAGCTCCTAACATTTATTAGCTGGGACAGACACAAACATGACAACCTTGCTCCTTTCTTCCAACTTAGACCTCCCTTCTCTCTTCACTGGCTACCTCCCCAGAGTTGTGATGACCCATTTCATGCTGAAGAAAATCTTTTTCAAGTATGGAGGTTACATTGGTACAGCCCTAGTTTTTAGGGATAGTACATGTTACCGGGCCTCATTTCTACTGCATCTATCCTTGTGCATCAACTAATGAATTGCTCTGTGTCACCATGTGTTATGGTTCTTGGCACCAGTGACTGTATTTGAGGAAAAATTTAGGCCAGATATGGAGAAGGAGGAAGCCAAGAAGCCAGTGAGTGAGGCCTCTATAGCTGGCATCTTCGTGACTTCAGCTCTGGAAGCAACATTGACCTAGCAAGAACAGGTTTAATTTTCTCTCCTGTTCTCAGTGCTTTATGGAAAGGATATCAGGTTAGGCCGGGACAGGTGTGAGAAAATAACCATTGCTGTTCTCACTGAGATGGTCACTGCCTAGAAATTGAGTTATGGGAGAAACTGTCCAAACGATGGACATTTCATGAATGTATCAAGGATGGCTGGCTGATTATTGTTCTAGAAGACTGGGGGCATCTGAGGGCTTCCTTCCCATAAGACATTCATTTGGCAAGTAACTGAAACTCAATAAAAGCCAAATTGTATGAAACGAAAAGAAAATGTGGTCGATGTAATACTAGTAGATGGTTGTTTTGTAAATATTACCTTTGTGCCTATATATTTTCTACTTGTTGGTTACTTAAAACTATGCTTCCTATGTGCTAAAGTTATTAATGATCAAGTCTTCAAACATAGTTGCCAGTGCACTTAGTAAAATGATTTTAAATAATCTTTAGGGAAGTATTGGTTAAGGATGTAAAAACTTCACCCTAAGATGTTAGCTAGGGGCCGAGCCCCGGTGACGTAGTGGTTGTGTGTGGACTGTGGCCTACTGGGATGGAGGTTCAATTCCAGCAGCGGCTCCACAGGAGCAAAGGCTGGGCTTCCTACTCCCACCACCAGAGGGCAGTGATGCTCTCTCCCCAAAAAAAGATGTTAGCTAAAGAGACTAACATTTGTTAAGCTTTATTATGTGTCAGACACCACTCACAGTTCTCTAAATTATTTAACAATTAACCCAGTAAAAAGCTGTAAGTCCTGTTTTTTCCTCTAATTTAAAAGATAACCAAAGACAATAGAAGGGTTAATATGCTTTCCTAACTCAGTAGATCCTGAGGCTCAAAACAAGCAAACATGTTTGGTTTAGTGGCACAAATAGTATTCTTTTATTCCTTTCTCTATTGTAGATATTGGAAAAATTCAAAGAACGTTGGCGCTACACTGGTTTATGGGATAATCTGGAATTGATAAAGACTGTCATTGTAGAACCACAAGGAAGTGACAAAACTAATTTTGATGAATTACTGCAGGTATACTATGATGCGATCAAATGCAAAGGAGAGAAAGGTAATTGGGAATTTCTTAGCTAATTAAAAATATTTTACTATACTATAAGAAGAGATCGATGAGTTAGAATTCTACTTATGTCATTTTGTACCTAAGAGAAAAATTATATTTTATAATCCTCAGTGAAAAGAAAATAATTAAAATTTTCACTTGAGTATGCCCAGTTCCAGAAGTCCTGGTGGTGTCGTGGTTACGAGTTGGCCTTGGATGGTCAAGGTCCACCATGTGAACCCACCAGCCACCCTGCAGGAGGAAGATGAGGATTACAGGCTTAGAGCCCACAGGGCACTTCTACCCTGTCCTCAAGGTTGCTATGACCAGAATTGACTTGATGAATGGCAGTATTGAGTGAGTGAGTGATACCAGTCCAACACAAGAATGAGCAAGTATTCACATAGGATCTCACAGTCTTCCTTATACAAAGATGCACCAGTATCATCCATACTAGCAAAATGAACCCCCTATCTTGATGCAAATAGTGTAATTTATGCTTATATTTTATTATACAAAGTAAGTTTGAAGTTTTAAAATGTACATGAAACATCAAAATTAGTGAAATGATTACAATTAGCTCATAGTAATAATTTAAATACAATCTCAAAACCATGTTGATAGCATGTTGATTATAATTCTCAGTGATGCTGTTGGACACCATCTAATTCCAAGTCTGTAATTCACCGCCCCTCCACACACACAATTTTTTTTTTCACACACATACAATTAAGGGGGGTTATTAGGGAACCTAATAGGTTACCACAAATCAGAATGAGCAAACAAGTAAGGGTACAGTCATTATTTCACAGCAATACCTCTCCCCAGTCCCCAGTCAAGTTTTCCTCTAGTGTTCAGCCTTTCAGCCATGTGGTTCCGTGACATTTGCTTCCATGGGTCAAGAAGCTAGCACATGTGTCGCTCTGTCCCACAGGGTTCCACAGTCTCAGGCCCGATGAGCAGGTACCATGTAGTCTCAACACTGCTTTGAATCCCTGTGCTTCCGAATCTAGTGCACTGGGACGCTGCAGCCTCTGAAACTAGAGATCTGGGACCGGCTCGTCCAAAAAGCCCTGCAGTATCTCTGTGTGTCCCAGATGGCTCTTATACACTGAAGAAGGGCCTTGATGGAGTTGTGATTTGGCCTTCAGCTGACCATTCCCCCATGGAAAATGACGGATGGGGTCGTAAGTCAAACCTTCTTATAGTAAAAGGATATCCGTATGGAAACAAAGGGTGCGGCTTGGTTCACACCCTCTACCAACCCTGTATTTTTGGTATCTCAGAGGACTACCCCATCTTTTTCCAATGGAGCAGTTGGTGGGTCTGAACTGCTGACATTTCAATGAATAGCTGAGTGCTTAACCACAACATCACCAGGACCCCTTATAATAAAGTTATTATCTTTCTATGATAAGATCATGTGTACATGTGTATGCATACTATGTGCAAATGCCTATATATGGTATATGTGTTTAAGTATGATATTGATTTATGATAATATATGGTGCAAATTAAAGCTATTCAATTTGTTTCGATAACTTTACTAACAATATAATAATTGTGATTTTAGTTTTATGCAGTAATACTATTCATTTATCATTGTTCAGTTCTTATGCAAGTTGCTGTTCTCTTAGAGCTTTACTGTGTACTGGGAGATTCTGTGGACTAGAATTTGTAAATTTGTTTGCACTATCACATCTACATGTCATTACTGTAACTTTTATTTAAAGCATTGCATTTTTGAAGCTTGATCTTAGTGTTTCATTTTTAATTTTCAAAGTCACTACTATGATTACTTACTATTTAGATCTTTTCAAAATAACAGAAATAAACAGATTTGGGGTAATTTTGAGTGTGCTTTCTAAAATGCTCATTTTCTGTTAAGATGGAGCACTCCTGATAGCAGTTTGTCGCGGTAAAGTGAGTGAGGGTCTGGACTTCTCAGATGACAATGCCCGTGCTGTGATAACAGTCGGAATTCCTTTTCCAAACGTGAGAGATCTGCAGGTAGGCCATCAAAACCTTTATCTTCGTGTGAAATTAACTCTACACTTTCCCCTTACCTGAGACATTTTATTTTACAGTCTTTAGTGAATCTGAATGAATGAGAAAGTATTCGTAGACATAGATTTTATTTTTTGTATTTTTACTTATACCTGTCTTTAGGCTAAGTAAGAGTCACTGAAATTGTGGCTAAGAGTAGAAATACAGCTTTTCAGATCCATGTAGACCTATGTAGAACCAGAAGGTAGAGCCTGGCACGTCGGACCTTCTCCAGACATGGACTTGCAGGAAGACCCCAGGAAATCCTAGGACCCTTCAGCCTAGCTCTTTCCTACTTTTTCTGCTATATGCTAGTGTACTGTCATGCAGATTCAGCTGCTTGAATCTCTCTCACCTCGGCTCAGCAGGACCACCATGCTCTGACAGTGCTCCAACTCCACACTATGGTCAGAAAATTATACCTCAAAAGACAAGTGGGAATCATGGAGTTCACCTATTGACTTCCTTATCTTTGAGATCACAGTTCTGTACAGCTTGGTGTCTCCCTGAAAGTTACCTAATCTACTTTGTCCGGTTTTATAGTTACTGACAATGGGATGGATATTCCAGCCAGTTACTCCATTTTGGCCAGAAATAGGCCTGATTGTTTGCTAGACATTCTATCTGGAAAAGTATTTCTGGAAGTAGCTTAAGCCCTCAAATGATACTGTCTTCTCCCAGGCAGGGTGGTTGTTGTTATTTTTTTGCCCCTTCATACAGGTATTTGAAGGTGCTTGCAATCTTGTAAACAGGCCTGAGGTTTTCTGACGACTGAGTTGACTCCATTAAGTATAATCTATATCCCTTCACCGAGGTTTCAACCTGTCAATGTCTCATACTCATGAAATAGAACAAAAGTCCTCTCATGAAACAGTGATTCAGTTGTCACTGTGAGTTATATAAATTTTACTTTTATTTCTCTAGGTCATAGTCATCTTTCAGTAGGATTAATATTAACAGTATAAACAATATTTCTCTGATTAGCTCTTAACTGTCCCTTAACTTTGGGCCTCCACAAAATTTCTAGAAGTCTTCAGAGATTGTTTCACCTGATGATACGTGTCTAATCCTTTTAACCTCTCTGACTTTCACCAGCTTCCATTGAGGGCCCTGGTGGCCATGCTCAGAGCTATGACATCTATTTTTAAATGCTTCTGTCTACTGCTACTGATGGAGCAGTTGACATCCCCTCAAGAAAGATATCACCAGCATCAGTGCTACCTGTGTAAGCCATGTGCTGCTGGTGGGACTGCTAGTGCACGGGCGCTGTCTTACTCTGTATTTTACTGTATAATTAGCTTTGATATTATTGACTCCAGGCCTGCATTATTGCACTGTTGCGGGTTTGCTAAGTGGAGAAAAACTTTCTCTTTTCTAATACTTTCAATTACATTGCTTCCTGTCTGTTTTTATAAATGCTTCCAGTCTTGTATGTATAAACTGTCCTCAAAAATGAGCTCTTTCAATTTCTGTATCTTCTTTTTTTCTTTCTTTTTGTTTGTTTTTGGGGGGCATCACTGCCCTCAGGTGGTGGGAATAGGAGGCCCAGCCTTTGCTCCTGTGGAGCTGGAATCGAACCTCCATCCCAGTGGGCCGCAGTCCCGCGCACAACCACTACGCCACCGGCCCTGTATCTTCTTTTTTTCATGGACTTATTCATGTATGTTTGGGAGCTGAAAAAGATCAATTTAAGATTGTGCTAAATATTAGTCACAAGGGGCAAAAACAAAAAACAAACAAAAAAAAACAAAAAAAATAATAGTCACAAATTAACAAGGTCTGAAAGGATTCACATTGAACTCATAAGAGTGATTGCATCTGAGAAGAGAAGGGGATGATATGATAATTATCGAAAAGGAAGTTTGTTTTTTCTATAATGTGTTTTTTTTAAATGCTGTTAAAACTTCATGTAATTCTTTTATTTTATTTTTAAATCATTAAAACATTTTAATGTTATTGCCAAAGAAAAAAGTTACATTTATTTTTGTTTTCTTCAACCCTACTTACCTACAAGAATTTGGGGTATTATAATGGTAGGTTCTCTAAGCTTTCATTATTTAGGATAAGTTTTTCTTTACATCATTCTGTCATACTAAAAAGGTACCCGTTGGCCTCCTCTGAGATTTCTCAGTCTTGATTCTGCTTGTCTGAATCCCAGTTGGTCATTTTGCCTCAGCAAAATAACAGGGTATCAATGAAGTATCGTGGGAGAGAAGAGAAAGAGGTAATTCTCACAGGTTTCCCTGGTAGCCCCAGGCAGCAGGAAAGGATAACCTCTGACTATTGTCCTGGGAGAAGGACATCATGCTTGGAAAAGGAGAGGGCAGCGAACAAGAGAAAGGCCCTTAACCAGACAAGATGGACAAGGCAGAGACAATGGGCACAAACGTAACAATTGTGAGTTTGAGAGTGGGACAGGGCAGTGTTTCCTGTCTGTTATACATAGGGTTGCTGTGAGTCAGAAGCGACAGGAGAGAGTTTAGCAACAGCAGCAGCAACAAATTGTCCTGGTGGCACAAACTTTGTTACTGAAAAGAGCTAACTCATATCAACTGGTAGATTAGCCAGCACCTCTTGAGAAGGGGAAAGGTCTGTGATATTCTACAATGAATTAGAAAGCTTCTCATTTGTATTGCCATCCTCCCACCTATTACACGGTCTTTGTTACATTATCTTAGTGAATGTAAGTGTTTTGTAATTAGATTGTATAGCTGGAAGACAGGGACAGTTTCTCAAACATTTCTGTTTCTCTGTAATCAGCATGTTGCATTGTAATGTAGTGCGTAATAAATGATGGTTCAATTAATAATTAAATGAAGGTTTCATATATTATTAGAATAGTATTTGGTTTTGTTTTTTTTGACATTGTTATTTTAAATGGTAGCAACGTTTCCCAGACACTTTAAGACATATGATCAAAAGGGGAAAAAGCAAAAAACACATGCGCCAGCCTCTATCCATTGTTAGGAAGGTTGCTGTTCGCCTTGCATGTGTGTAGGCAACCTCCAGAGCCTTGTCAAGCTAGTAACCAGGACTATCTTTTAAAGAACTTTTGAACTTGAACTTGCCAACATTTTGGCTGATAGTTTAAGTGCCATCCGGCACTCTTCTAGTTAGGGGTATGAAATATTTAATGAGACTGAAACAGTGACTAATATATGCATACCATGAAAATGCAAAGAATATATGATAATGAATAGGGTGATAGTAATTGTTATGACAATTTAATAAGGCAATATAATATCAAGTCAGTCATAAATTGTAGAAAAAGCTGTTGCTCAATCCCCAAGAACATCTTAAACCCTGCTAATATGTAGAAGGGCACAATACGTGGTAGGTGTCTCTTAGATTGATGAGACTGGTTATCACTTTTGAGTAAGTTTTTTATTGCTGCATAATAAGTTACCAAAAACGTAGTGAGTGGGAACCATGCCTATTTATTGTCTCATACTTTTCATAAGTCACAAGTGGGCATGGCTTAACAATGTCCTCTACTCAGGGGTCCGAAAAACTGAAATCAAGGTTTTGACTGTGTTACACTCTTATCTGAAGCTGGAGTCCTCTTCCAAGCCAATTCAGGTTGTAGGCAGAATTCCAGTTCTTAGGGTTCTAGGATTAAGTTCATCTGTTTTCTTGTTGGTTCAGCTCGGGACCATTTTTGGACCCATAAAGGCACCTTGTAGTTCCTTGCCATGTGATTCTCTCACAGCCCTTCAAGCAACATGGCAACTTACTTATTCAGGCCCATTTGGATAATCTGAGTCCAGTCTGCTGAAATAGAGCCTTCTCTATCTTAACAGAGTCAGCAGAACCCACTGCTAGGAAGTTGGTTTGATTCTTAGCCACCTGATCCAGGGTTTCTTAGGTCACAGATCTCTACAGGAGAGATAGCTTTGTCTTTCTTCTGCAGAACAGCTGGGGTGTTTGAACTGCTGATCTTGTGGGTAGCAACTCAAGGCCTAACTCGTGGCCATACTGGGTCCTTTAACATCTTCACAGGGGTAACTGTCCCATCACTTTTGTCATATAATCTAACCTAATTAGGGGAACAGCAATCACTTCACCTTTGCTATATTCTTGATTGGCTGGAAGCAAGTCACAGATGCTGCCAAACGGGAAAAAAGCAAGAGCAAACTCACCGCCATTGAGTTGACCTGACTCGTAGTGACCCTATAGGTGTCACTGAGTTTCTGTCGCGGTGACTTTCTGAGACCGAAGCTTATTATGGCTGACCTTAGTGTAGAACTCAACTACTAACCGTGATGCCACCAGGGCTCCGCTACCACAGCAAAGAGGAAATTACGCAAGGGCATGATTCTGAGTGTACTTTATGGTTAACCTGACGTACTCTTCTATAACATGAGCTCATGAACCAAATGATCACCATTGATAGCTTCTTCTAAGACCCAAACTATGCTGCCAATGATTTTGCCTTAAGTTTTTGCTTTGTTTTCTCTAGATGTTAGGCTGCTGACCTCAAGGGCCGCAGTTCAATCCAACCCACCAGGTATTCCTCAGGAGAAATATGAGGCTCTCCACTCCTATAAAGATTTGCATTGTTTGTAGCTGCCTGGGCCAAGCAACAGTACTAGAGCAGCAGGACTTGTTCTAACCGGGCTCTTCAGCTCTCAACTGAACTGCCCTTTTAAAAACAAGGTACATTAAAAAGAAAACCAGATTTGCAATCTTAGAAACCCTACATAGGGCTGTTCTGAGTTGTGATCGAGTAGATGAATTTGTTTTCTGATTAATCTATTCAGGAATAAGTAGAAGCAATTTACAAATGAAAATGTCAAGTGTTCTGTATTTGCATTTTGAGGGGAATTATTTCATTTGAAGTCATGCTTTAAAAGGTTAAGATTGGTGTCTGTAGTTAGAAAAGTGATTTGAGTGGGAAAAAGAGGACAATGACATTAATTTTATGATTCTGAATTTTTTCCCTCACTTGGAGAAACAGATTAGGGAAGTCAAAATTACATTACAGAGTTAAGACTTTTCTAGTCTCCATCGCAGAATTTGGCTTTTAGAGAAGCAGGAAAATGTATTTTAGAGCCAAAAATATGACTTTTTCTGGCTGTGACCAGGATTTCCTCTTCCCACCTTGGGGACCAGAAAGTAGAAGTAGGAAAATTTCATTTTGGAGCCAAGTGTGACTTGTGTAATTCAAGTCATAATTTATTGCACAGACCTCAGGGACCTGAGAATAAAGAAACCCACTATGAAATGTTGATAATGGGCCACTCTGAAGAGCCAGCATTTAGCTCACTTTCCCAATGAGGGTTTTTTCCCCACTACTACCTTTCCCAGATGCTTCTGATCATTCTATATGGACATACTTAATCATATAATAGTTAAAAAAAACTTTCTGTGCACTAAACTATTCGAGAGACATTAGATTGAACCAAGGTCTTTATGTGACTAGAGGTTGGTGGAAAAGCATAACTCAAAGAAAAGTTGTTTTCTTTTAATGCAATTAAGTTGTAATGATGACAAGACTGATCTTTTAATGAACATCCAAAGCAAGTCCTGTGGCCAGTTCCTATGATGTAGAAGTACGAAAGTGTTCACTTTTACTTTCATTCATCCAGTGGGGAAATTGGTAACATGGGCATAGTTTGTGAAACATGATGAGGCATGAAACTCTAAAATATTTTTTTTCTTTAATGTAGTAGATGAAATATTCTTCCTTCATGGGTAGTGAGCCTCTGCTCCTTTTCTTTCTTTCTCTCTCTTTCTTTCTTTCCTTCTTTCTTTCTTTCCCTCTTCCTTTCTTCTTCTCTTAAGAAAAATTTGAATGAAGTAAAGGGATGAACACTTTCAAGCTTTATAAAGCAGTGATGCTGTTTATTTTTATAATTAGTTTAAAAATTTCTGTGGGAACATTCAACATGAAGAATCAAAATGTTTGTAGATGGAAAAGTTCCATTCATTATCTTTTAATTCCATTTTCCCATAAATAACATGAAGGCATCTCATATTAGCATTGTGGATATTCATAGAACACTTAAGATGGTGATTTATAGTTACATATCCCTGATTAGAATCAACTTGATAGCAGTGAATTTGTTTTTTGTTTTTGTAAATAGCATAATGAGTTCCTCAAAGAGGTTGGATTCAGAAACTTTAAAATTCAGGTAGTGATTTGAGAGGCTATGTTAGTACTGGCAGTTAATCCATCTTTTTGATGTTGTTAAAGAATTTTTGTGGGCTGAGCCCCGGTGGCGTAGTGGTTGTGTGCGGGACTGCGGCCCACTGGGATGGAGGTTCGATTCCAGTTCCAAGGAGCAAAGACTTGGCCTCCTACTCCCAGCACCTGAGGGCAGTGATGCCTAAATAAAAAAAAAAAATTTTTTTTGTTAGTTCTGAATGTGCTGAGTCATTTGAGAATATTTTAATACTTTAAAAATGCAGGTTTACAGGTCTATCTCGATAAGATAGGCTGGATGAACAGTCTGGAGGAGAAAGCAGTGGGACTGGTGGTTCCAGGGGGACCGGGGAGAGGGATAGGAGGGAGAAACCCAGGGACAAGTGATCCAAAATCAGTGACAAGGAGGGTATGAGAGGCCTGGTAGGGATTGATCAAGGGTAGGGTAACCAAGAGAAATTACTGAAACTCAAATGAAGACTGAGCATGATAGTGGGACAAGAGGAAAGTAAAAGGAAATAGAGGAAAGAACTAGGAGACAAAGGACATTTACAGAGGTCTATATACAGCATGTACATATGTAAATATATATATGATGGAGAAATAGATCTACATGCATATATTTATAGCTTCATTATTAAGGCAGCAGGTGGACATTGGGCCTCCACTCAAGTACTTCTTCAATGCAAGAACACTTTGTTCTATTAAATTAGCATTCCATGATGCTCACCTTCCCAGCACTATCGCTGAAGACAAATGTATACATAAGCAAAAGTGGTGAAGATGGTGCCAGCTATCAAAAGATATAGTGTCTGGGCCCTTAAAGGCTTGAAGGTAAACAAGTATCTAGCTTAGAAGCAACAAAGTCCACATGAGGGAGCACACCAGCCTGTGTGACAAAGGTGTCAAAGGGGTCAGGTATCAGGCATCAAAGAACTAAAAATTACATCATTGTAAATGAGGGGGAGTATAGATTGGGGATCCAAAGCCCATCTGTAGGTAACAAGACATCCCTTACAGAAGCGTGGCAGGGAGGAGACGAGCCAGTCTGGGGGCAGTGTAGCAATGATGAGACATACAACTTTCCTCTAGTTCTTCAATGTTTCCCCCACTATCACTATCCCAGTTCTACCGTACAAATCCAGGTAGACCAGAGGATGTACACTGGTACAGATAACAACCAGAAACACAGGGAATCCAGGACAGAGGATCCCTTCAGGACTAGTAGTGAGAGTGGTGATAGCGAGAGGGTGGAGGAAATGGAGGTGGGTAGAAAGGTGGAACTGATTATAAGGATCTACATATAACCTCCTCCCTGGGTTATGGACAACAGGAAAGTGAGTGAAGGGAGACATCGGACAGTAAGAAATGACAAAATAGTAATAATTCATAAATTATCAAAAGTTCATAAGGGAAGGGGGAGTGAGGAAAGGGGGAAAGTAAGCTGATACCAAGGGCTTAAGTAGAAAGCAAATGTTTTGAGAATGATGAGGGAAACAAATGTACAAATGTGCTTGACATACAATATATGTATATATGGATTGTGATAAGAGTTGTATGAGTTAAAATGAGTTAAAAAAAGATAAGATAATGAACAGAAACAATCCAAGTTTCTCTTTCAATTACATATATTTATAGACTCCTATTGTGGACATTTTATAGATCACAGGAAAAAGGCAGAGTGCTTGCCCTAAACATTGATACTATTAATAAGAGTACAATAAACCACATCAATCCAGTGCTTCTACGTGTCAAAAATATTTTCAGGTTATGGTGATATTTGAATTCTGAATTGTAACATTTCTTTTTAAGGAAAATATTATTCTTATTGATTTGACAATTATGTGGATATTCATGAGTAGATGATTGGGAGAAGTTGTGCAGGGAGCAAACTTTTCTAGTCAATCACAAAGGATAAATACTGTTTGATACCATGGTTATTAAAAAAAAAAAGATAAAGCTTCCCTGCCAAAAGAATTAGACTTTGATGGTTACCTGGATTGAGAGGGGAAGAGAAGGAATAGGCTGGAAGTTGACAGGCGCTAACAAGGTTGAGGGATAAGATTATATGATTACAAGAGGGAGAGGAAAAAATTAGAATTAAGGTAAGCTATTAAGAATTTTGGGGGCTGAGCCCCGGTAGCATAGTGGTTGTGTGCAGGACTGTAGCCCACAGGGTTGGTTGGTGGTTCATATCCAGCAGCAGCTCCCCAGGAGCACGACTGGGCCTCCTACTACTACCTGGGGACAGTGATACCCACAAAAAAAAGTTTGTTAAGTTGTTGAATGCAGAAATGATGATCTGAAATGAAACCTCTTAATTAATTTACAATAAGTTAAAAAAAAACTTCCTGATTTTTAAATTTCATTGTAGCAAAATAAATAATTTGATGGAGGAGGGGCATTTTAAACATTTTAAGTGTGGCATCAATTACATTCATTATGTTGTGCAAACATCGCTGCTATCCATTCCCACAATTTTGTATTACCCCAAGCGGGAATACAGTATTCCTTCCGCGATACCTTCTCCTTCTCTGGCCCTATTAGTCACTGACAAAGTTAAGAACTTTTCTTTCTATTTATTTGCCAATTCTAGATATTTCACGTGAGTTTGCAAAATCTTTGTCCATTGTATTTCATTTATATCACTTATCGTGCTGTTTTCCAAGTTCATCCATGCAGTGGCATGTATCCGTACTTCATTTCTCCTTATGGATGAATAATTATCCATTGTGTGGATATATACCACATTTTGTTTATCCATTAATCTTTTGCTGGATACTTGGATTGTTTCCAGCTCTTTAGCTTTGGGGAATAATGCTGAAATGAGCATTGGTGTAAACTCTCGACTTGAGTGCACACTTTAGTTGACTGAGTTCAGTCATAACTGATGTGAATAAATGTTGCAGAGCACCCAAGTGTTTTATGCATGGGATTTTGACCCAAGTTGGAAACAGGCGCTGCTCAAAGCTGCTGACTGAGCACTTCAGTTGAAATATGTGTAGGCCATCAACTTTGAGCGGGGCGCCACCACTTGCTTCCTTTCCACCAGGGTCGCAAGCTCCCACACCAAGACTTTGGTTGCTATGTAATGTGTACATGATCACACACAATGATTTGAAGCACCACTTCATATCTAGGAGCAGACCACATGGTAAATATATGCATGATTATTTTGAGCAATCATCCAACTTTTCAATAGTGACTGTACCAATTTAGATTGCCACCAGAATTGTTCAAGGATTCTAATTTCTGCTCATCTTCACCAATACTCGTTATACATTCCTTTTTTTCTTCTAATCGCCATTTTAGTTAGAATGAAGTTTAATCTAATTATGACTAATACTGGTCATCTTAGTTAGAGTAAAATGTCGATCTAATTGTGGTTTTGTATTTCCCTGATGACAAGCAAAAGGATCCCTGTTGGCATAGTGGGTTATGAGTTGGGCTGTTAACTACAAGGTCAGTAGTTTGAACACATCATCTACTCTGTGGGAAAAAGAAGAGGCTTTCTGCTCCAGTAAAGCTCTATAGACTTGGAAACCCACAGGGGCTGCTCGGTCTATGCTCTCACTATGGGTAAGAGTTAATTCATGGCAGTATGTTTGGTTTGGGAATAATAGATAATGTCGAGCATCTTTTCATGTGTTTCCTAGGCATTTTGACATCTTTGAATAAATGTCTCTCCAAATCAGTTGCTCATCTATAGGCCACTGTTTGTCTTTTCATTGTCGATTTGTACATCTCTTTACACATTAGAGATATTAAATCTTTATGTGATTTCCCCCAACATTTTCTCTTTCTGTTTCTTTACTTTGTTGACAAAAGTTTTTTGAAGCACTGTATTTTTTATTTTGATGAAGCTCAGCTTATCTAGTTGGTCTCTTATTGATCAAGTTTTGGTGGCATATTTAAGAATCCATTGTCAAAAGCAAGACTTGAAAGCTTTACTTCTCTGTTTTCTTCTAAGAGTTTTATGAACTAGTCAAAATTGACTTGGTGGCAGTGAGTGGGGGGTTTTTTGGTTTTGTTTTTGAGTTCTTATATTTAGGACATTGACCAATTTGAAGTTAACTATTTGTACTGTGAGATATGGATTATTTCTTTCCCTATTGTGAGGACTAAAATACTTTAGTAAATTTGAGCATATTTGTATGTTCTTTTGAATTATTTTACAATTATATTAGTGAGCTGAGTGTTTCTTCATTTATTTAGCAATTGTTTATTGAGAACCTATTTTATGTTTTTTGTTTTTTTTGTTTTGTTTTGGAGTTTGGGAGGACATCAGTGCCCTGACGGGAGTAGAAAGCCAAGCCTTACTCCCGGAGAGCTGCTGCTGGATTTGAACAGCCAACCCTGTGGGCTGCAGTTCTGCACTCAACCACTAGGCCACCAGGGCTCAGTGAGACCCTATTTTATACTAAATATAATAGATGCAAAAATGTATAAGAAGTTATCTCTATACCAGTGTTGTCTGTAATTTAGTGAAGAACATCAAAGTGTAATGAGTGATTTAGTGAAATGAGGTCTAAATGCTCAGATGTGCAAGGAAAATAAAGCTGAGCAATTTCACATTAAGTGGAATGGCGCTCTGGTTATGGTATAGCATCATTTAGTTGTGGTAAATATGGCCATGTGTCTCTAAACTAAAAAGGCTGTAATGTAAACAAATATTTTAATGCTTAATTATCCAGCAACCTGATGTTAACATCATTGAGAACACTTATGCCAACTCACAAATCTAGAAGAAAAACCTTGTCATTTTTAAAGGTCTGGAATGAGCTTACTTTCAATTTTCAAAAAGGTTTTAGGTAAGCTTTGGCTTGACTTCCTGCCTCCTCGTTCTTGATTCATTTTGTTTTCAGAAGGAACAAGAACTTTGCTGACATTTTATATTTTACTTTTGCTCTTGAAGTAGGTTGAAAACTTTAAAAATCAAATTATTACCCTAGGGCAGTGGTTCTCAACCTGTGGGTCGTGAGCCCTTTGGGGGTTGAACATCCCTTTCACAGGGGTTGCCAATTCATAGCAGTAGCAAAACGACAATTATGAAGTAGCAATGAAAATAATTTTATAGTTTGGGGATCACCACCACATGAGAAACTGTGTTATAGGGTCGCGGCATTAGGAAGGGTGAGAACCACAGCACTAGGGACTTGTAAAGTTAACTGACACTTAGCCTACTTTTGTTGGCACTGAAGATAACAACACTTAGAGAAGTGGTGAGATTATTTTTCAGTTTCTCTGAAAGTACTGAAAAGTTTTCCCTCTAAAAAATAAGTTTGGGGCTGAGCCCCAGTGGTGTAAGTGGTTGCGTGTGGAACTGCAGCCCACAGGCTTGGCAGTTCAAATCCAGCAGTGGCTCTCAGGAGCAGCACTGGGTAGCGCCCACGACCACCAGAGGCAGTGAAGCCCACAAAAAAATAAATAAATAAATAAAAAATAAGTTTGGTTGTATTGGATTTTAATTAATTTGCTGATTCAGTTTTCCATAAAACCTGCATGATTCAAACAGATAACAGTTTGTTTTGAGTATATCACTAAGTTTTCCAACTATAAAGTTTTGGGTCTTGGGCTGAGCCCCGGTGGTGTAGTGGTTGTGCGCGGGACTGCGACCCACTGGGACGGAGGTTCAATTCCAGCAATGGGGCGGGGCCTCCTACTCCCACCACCGGAGAGCAGTGATGTCCCAAAAAAAAAAAAAAAAGTTTTGGGTCTTAGAGCAAACTGACTATCAGTTCTATTCAGTGTTTTAAGAGCATCTACCTCACTGCTTTTCACTGAGATTAAAAGTTTGATACCATTTTATGCTGTCTAATTGTGGGACCATTAGCCTCAATGTGCCATGGAATGTAATAAACTTCATAATAGGCAAATCTGTCAGATTAGAGAATTATATTAAAGTGGAATTTCTTAGCCTTGGCACTATTAACATTTGGGGCAAGATAATTCTTTGTCTAGTGTGTTATGAGCTGTTGTAAGATGTTTACCAAATCCCTGTCCTCTTCTCATAGAATCCAGTAGCACCTCCTTCCGTACTCCTAGTTATGACAATCAAAAATATCTCCTGATATTGGTAGTGTTTCTGGTATGCAAAGTCTATTTAATTGAAAACCACTGCTTTACAATGGTAAGTCAAAAGTATTGCTATAAATTATAGAAACCATTTTAATGATAGCAAAATGTGAAGAAAATTTTTTCTGGATCTATCCATCTAGGCCTATGTACTTCCAAGAGCGGTGTTTCTCTCTCTCAAATCCTTTGCTGAAGGATTCGGAGCTCTTTGATACACCACAGCAAAACAGCAGTCTTGATATCCTGGAGGGACTCATCATGTCCTTTGGAATGTTCTTTGAGTTATGGGAGCAAAAAGAAGTGTGAAGAGGCAAGATCAGGAATGTTGGGTGGGTGGGGTAAGGAAAGTCCCCTAAGACAGCCCTTGCTACCCTTGAAAGATTGTCGTAAAAAATATAAATTCTTTGGTGCATTTTTTTTGCCTTTTCCTCACTTACGTAGTTTTTAATTTTCTTAAAACTTTTTCATCATACGCCCCTATGATTGTCCTGTGCCCTTCAAGAACATCATAATTTACTCCTGAAATCCCACAAAACAGTAACTTTCACCTTCTTACCAACCTCACTGACTTGAATTTTCCCGGTCTAGCAGATTCGTTTGGAAGCCAATGTTTTGCTTGGAGCTTTTATTTGAAGGTACTCTGTTAAGACTAAGGAAAACGTATGACTGAGAGAAATTGTTGGCAGCCATGTTCACATTGCAGCAACAAATTTAAACAGATTTTGATTGTAATACAGGCATGTATGAACTGAAATCTTAGCGGCGATCCTGTTTTATCTACTCTGATACCTGTGTTGTTCTTTGTTAGATGATGTCAGGTTAGTTCTGACACACAGAAATCCTACAGATAAGAGAGTGTAACGCTGCCTCCACTGCTGTGCCCATCTTCACAACCGTCATTCTGTCTCAGCCCTTTGTGGCCCTCACGGGGCCACGGACCCACGACCGTTGTGAGGATGGCAGAGGACCGAGCTGTGCTTCATTCAAACTTAACTTGACAGCAGTGGGGTTTGGGGGCCAGGCAAACCTTAGTCTTCAAAGTGATCTATTTGCCTTTTTAATATTTTAAAGAGATCTTTTGTAGCAGATTTGCTCAGTGCAATATGCTTTTTCCTCTCTTCACTGCTGCTTCCATGGCCATTGATTGTGTATAAACGAATCCTTGAGAACCTCAATCTTTTCTCTATTTTTTTGTGATCTCACCCTCCAATCGATTTTAAAAACAACTCTTTTTTAAAATCAGGTTTTTCCAGGATTGGGCTAGTTTTTCTTTTTTCTGCCAACCTTCCTATCAGAGTCTCCTGATACACTTCAGTCAGAACTATTAAGTCTACTTCC
Organism: Nesogale talazaci; assembly: GCA_004026705.1. NCBI lineage: Eukaryota > Metazoa > Chordata > Mammalia > Afrosoricida > Tenrecidae > Nesogale > Nesogale talazaci. The sequence goes on from PVJH01005495.1 coordinate 75,284, forward strand.
CCTGTTGATATCCTAAGTTTCCTTTTTCTGGCATCCTGAAATTTTGACTTGCCGTTCTTTTGTGTTGGATGTTCCGTTTCCTGGGTCTCAGATTTCCTGCTTGTTTCTTACCCGTTCATCATGATGGTACACATCCTCCATTTCTTGAGTAGTTCTTTTCTCCTGCAGGCCAAATTAGCTTATTTCTTATCAGGAGATTTGTGGGTACGTCAGTGTGAACTTTTGCCTTTCTGCGTAGTCATCTACAATATGTCTATTTGTGTTTCACGGTCATAATTTGGGATTTAGGGTTACAAATGTCTCAACTTTATTTGAAGATGTAGATGGTTCTTTTATCGTCAGTTCTGTGAGGCAAAGAAAGAAAATAATGCCTTTTTTTTCTCCCTCAAAATTAGAAACGTGCATTGTTTTCTAAGATAGTTTTCCAAAGTGCTGTGATTCCATATGCCTTATTCCCACACTCACATGCGTGTTTTTGAGAAGTTCTGAACCAGGTTTATGTGTTTAAAAGATAAGTCTGGAAGGAATTATAAAAATCTATATGGAAAGAATATTATGTTTCATTTGTTGGGTTGTAGAAATAAGTAGAATTTTAAGAGTTCAGGGAGATGTTCCCAATATTCATTTAATCATGTCTTTTATGTACACACTGTTTCTTGTATTTGCTTTTAAATGTCATAGCGTTTAATTATATGAATTCTGAGCCTGAATCTCCTCTCCCTGAGTTCTTTTTTCAACTTTTTATTGTAAAGTGGGTGAAATTTGCAAAGCACATCATTTTTCCATTCAACAGTTCATACACATTGCGATCTCCACTTTCCATGTGTTTTCTGTTTCTGTTCCTTCTTCTTTCCTAACCCCTCTGAACTTTGTTCTTGGGTCAATGCTTTGTTTTTGATCTCAGGTGTTTGATTTTTCTACTGTGTGTGTACTTATTATTACCAAAGTCCCCCCTTTTAAGTCTGTCTATTATTTGGCTTTATTTTTAGTGGGAGGCCCAGCCTTGCTCCTGGAGAGCTGCTGCTGGACTTGAACCACCAAGCCAGTGGGCCACAGTTACACACTCAACCACTACGCCACCGGGCTCAGCCCTATTATTTAGCTTTAAATTGAGCCATGGGATGAGTTCATGTCCAATCCTGAAGGGTGACTTTGAACATAGCCTTGGGGTTCCACCAGGCTCTATCCAGCCAGTAAACTTGGTCTTTTTTATGATTTAGAGTTTTGTTCTAGTTTTCTCTCACTCTATCCAGGACCTTCTAATGTGATCTCTTACAGAACAGTTGATAGTGGTAGCCAGTTACCATCTAGTTCTGGTTCCAGGGTTATGGAAACTGATGTTCATGTGATCCACTGTTTCCTGTCTTTGATTTCCTTTACTCATCTTTGCTCCAGACAGGGAAAGATCAATAGTTGCATCTTAGGTCATTGCTTACAGTCCCTCTCCTGGGGATTTGCTTGTGCTTTCTATGCCTGACTTCACCATGAAATGTTTATGAAACTGCCTCCCTATCCCATCTATACATTGTCTAATATTGCATCTACTGGCATCCATAAGCCTTTTCCATGAGAGACCTTGTGATATTCCTGGGGAGGAAATGTGTGTGTGTGTGTAATATTTATACACACACAGACATAAACATACATACACTGGTTTCGGTCACTTGCTGAATGAAGGATCTGATTAGTTCTCCTTTTAATGGTAAAAATATACTAATACACATTTACCAATTCAATATTTTTCAATAAATCTAGTATATTGATCATGTTGTACAATCATTAACGAGGTACTTCTTAAAGAAAACAAAACAAAAGAATTCTTTCCCTATGGTTCTATATTCACTCTGATTTCTTTTTTATGCTAATATTTTATTTTGTTAGGCATTTCTTGAAGGGTTTATTCATAATTATTGTACTCTCGATATACAGCTTTCACAAGGGAAGCCCGTAAGACCCCTTGTTGCCATCATGTGGACTCTGACTCATAGTGACCCTAGATTGTCAGTTATTTCAGTGAAAAAAAAAATGTATTTGGACTGCTAGGGGACCAAGCATGGACTCATTCTCTTAGTTCACCCCACTAGTGTATTTTATACTTTGATTTCAGAAGCAGCTCATAATTTCCAAAGTGACTAGAAAGTATTATGAAGGGTGTTAAACAGTAATTATCTTAATGAAGAGTCCTGGGGTGGTGCAAATGGATAATGTACCTGGGGGAATAACTCAAATTTTGGAAGTTCTAATCTACCAAGAGTTGTTTGTTTTTTTCCTACCAGGAGTTTCTTCAAAAGGAAAGCTTAGTGATCTGCATTGGAAAATCAGCTACTTAAAACCTTATGGAATAGTTTTACTCTGACATAGATGGAGTTGCCATGGGTCCAAGCCAACTCAATGGCAACTGGTTTAATGTTAATTAAAATTTCTCAGAATATTTAAGATCAATTGTGGAAGTTATTTAGGAAAGGGTTTATTTGAAGACTTTTCTCTTTGTTCTTCCAATGTACATATTTTTATTACTTAGTAGCCACTCTTAAAAGAAGGATAACCTACTGAAATTGCCAGAGGCGTAGTGACTCAATCATTTTATAAATCACCTAAAATAGTGCCTGTACAAGGTAGTTTCAAAGAGTTTGGGGAATTTTTCATTATCTTCTAATTCTGTTTTCCCATGAATTTTTTGAAGATCCCTCATATATTGAATCCTATATTTAATGCTCCTTCAGAAAGAGTTGACCCAAGTGTTAAAACCATGACTTAGGGTAAACATCCTAACATAATGATTAAAAAACAAACAAGCAAACATGTTGTCATTGATTCAATTCTGACTTACCCAATTATAGGTACCTGTAATTATAGCTACCCAATTAGAGCTCCCTGAGTCAGTTATAACTACCTTGTATGACTTTGTAGAACTGCTCCTTTGGGTTTCTGAGATCCTAAATCTTTCCACAAGCAGACAGCCTCATCTTTCTCCCCTGGAGCAGCCGGCGAGTTCAAACTGCTGGTCTGTGGTTAGCAGTGCTATTTGTGGCTCACTGTGCCCTCAGAGCTCTTTAAGGGAATGATCAGCTGGCCTGTCAATCCTATGTCTCTATATCACATAAATGCCACATTTATTCTGAGAAAACGTAAACGCCACCCAAACCTGCACTGGGTTTCAGATATGTGGGATAAGCGGTGGCTTTCCAGCCCACTTATTTCTATAATATGATGCTGTATTGTCTCATGTTCATTATCATTTATTTCTCCAGCCAACTTTGTGAGGTAATTTTAGCAGGGCTAATTTTGCAAAGGGGGAATTGGTAAAAGAAAAGTTCAAAAAGAGGCACAGTGAACTGTCCACACACAGATAACCTACAAAAATTGTCAGTGATTCTTTTAAAAACTGTTTTTAATTTAATCCTTCATAGAATAAGCATATTAAAATTAAGTTTTTTACATGCCTCAAAGTATTGTCTTTCTTTTAGAAGGAAAATTTTAGTTTCTACTTGTGTTAATTCGTATAGACTAAAGAAACAAATTTATAAGCACGCATATGTGTATAAGAGAGAGTTTTAGACCCCAGAGTTATTATAAATTAAGAAAACATTCCTGTCCAGTACAGATCAAATCCGTAAGCTCAATATTAACCCATATGTCTAATACTAGTCCGTAAAGTCCTTTTTAGACTCATGAAACATGTGCAAATGGTGCCAAAGGCAGGAAGATCACATGCCAGTGGGTGGAAAGCCTTGTGGATCCAGTGGCGGTGTAGGCATCTCAGCGCTGGCAGGAGTCTCCACATGGCTCCGTCAGCTCCAGGGCTCTAGAGTAGCCCCATGTGTCCTGTCAGAAAACTGCCTTACAGGGAGGGAGCATGTGTCCCACCTCCAAGGAACTATTTGCCCCATCAAGCTGCGACCCTATATACAGGCCAAACTCCACCCCTTCACTCTTTTTTTTGTGGGGGGAGGGCGGGGTACAATCACTGCTCTTCTCCGGTGGTGGGAGTAGGAGGCCCAGCCCCACTGCTGGAATTGAACCTCCATCTCAGTGGGCCGCAGTCCCGCGCACAACCACTACGCCACTGGGGCCACTATGCCACTGGGGATCAGCCCATTTTTTAATTTTTTTTTTTTTTGTATTGTTTTGTTTTTTTTGGCATCACTGCTTCTGGTGGTCGTGGGTGCTACCCAGTGGTGCTCCTGAGAGCCACCGCTGGATTTGAACTGCCAAGCCCGCGGGCCGCAGTCCCGCACTCAACCACTTAACGCCACCGGGGCTCAGCCCCCACCCCTTCACTCTTAAGTCTCAAATTAACAACAGATTATAAGGGCTGAGCCCCGGTGGCGTAGTGGTTGTGCGTGGGACTGCGGCCCACTGGGACGGAGGCTCAATTCCAGTAGTGGGGCTGGGCCTCCTACTCCCACCGCCGGAGAGCAGTGATGCCCCCCCCCCCCAAAAAAAAACAAAAACAAAAACAAAAAAACAACAGATTATGTAATTGCCGCACAACTTTTTCCTTTTCTCTTTTTTCATTCTGATACATTATAGTCATAATCCAAATAAAATCTCCATACCGGCAGAGATGTTTTTACATTATATAAAGTACTTATTTAGTACTGTTTAAATATTATTGAATAGCCAGCAGCAGTCCAGAGTAGAGGCTAAAAGCTAAATTGTTATAATTAATAAGGTTGTGTATGTTGGAAACAGGAGATACCTGATTTGAGAATATATTTTATTTTTGAATATTTTTAAATGTATGTCATTTCTTTCAGTTCTAACATGACAAGACTTAATGTCGATTTCTCCACAAAAAAGTAATTTTTTTAAAGTATCTTAAAGCATATATTAGATACATTAGATTACTATTAGTATGTCATAATTTTTATTCTTTGGTAGATGTGGTCAAGCTCTAATGTAACCAGAAGCATAAGTAACAATTGAAAATAATTTCTAATGTGCTTTCTCGCTCTCACTCTGTCTCTCTTTAACAGAACTTGACTTCTTAACTCTTGGCAGAAATCCATTTTTATGCATATATACATTTATATACTGTATTTGGTTAACATGGCATTTCAGAAACCTTGGAAACATGCCAAATGAAATAAAACCAGCTATATTCCTTTTATCTTGCTAAATTGTTTCACATATAAGGTTTTTCGTCTAGTTTAGAACTCTAGCTATTGGAATTTATATTGTCATACTTACCCTGATAACAGTGTTTACACTGTGTTGAGACAGTAAATGTTTCTAATGCACAGTCTATCTTCTAGATTTGGTGTGCTGTAAACATTTAGGTTTTAGGCCCTGTATCTTGGGCTAAAGATAAAGGTATTTTTCTTGAGTGTTTGTTAGATAACGTGTTTATTTTTACTCTAAAGTTTTCTTAATATTTTTAATTATTTACTTTAGCTGATTATTTGTTCATAGTCTTATTTGAAGGCTTGAACGTTTGTCCGAAAATTTACATTGTTTTTAGAAAGGCATTTATGATTGTTTTTAGGAAGGCATTTATTATTGTAATCATATACATATGAAGTGGGATAAAATCCATCATTCATATGAGGTACTAGTAAAGTGAAGCAATACATTTATAGATCCAGCTCAGATTTATCACCCCATCTATTTCTTCAGAAGCTACTTATAAAACATATAAAAAGTTATTCTTCTATAAAGCTAGTTAAGGCCAATTTGGCTTTAAAACTAAGTTGGAAAAGTAATCTACTTTTCAAAATTGTGATTTGAATTTCTTGTTGACATATGCAATTTAGTTCTTTTGGTTTATTTTTATCTTCTGTTACTCTATAAAAAAGGTTGATTACTGGTACTATTTTCAATAAAACCAAAGTATGGATGACTTAACTTACCATTTGATCTAATGTTATAATGTTACAATCAAATTAGAACCAAAAGCCATATAATTTTGGCTGGAATGTTTTCCGCCTATTATATATTTTCAAACAGGTCTATAAATATTTCTTCAGTCTCGATTATCTCTGTTTTTGCCATTTAGGATATCGCTCCTACTTTTATCAGTATTATCAAGCCACTTGCTCTCATTTGTCTAGAAACGATTCTATTCAGAGTGCTTTTCATTTGTGCTAATTTGAACTCTGATGGTGAAGAGAAAAAGTTTTAAGAATCAATTTAATAACTGAACCAATTGATTGAAAACTTGGCTTCATAAGTAACTTAATGATCAACCTAGTTGAGGACAAGGATGAAATTGCCAAATACTTATATGCTGTCAACCAATTAAATTATCTTAGATCACAGTAAGGGCCCACACGGCACAGCTGTGGGCTTTTTGTTTTGCCCCCCTCGTGAAACACTTTGTTTCCTCCTTTGTGTTTATACACCTCTCCCAAATTAGGTATATGCTAATATGTCGGGAGGAGGAGCAAGTGGTTTACACGCCTTCCTGAGTGTGCAATTAAGTATAGCTTACGATTCGGGGAAAGTCTTGTAAAATGTATTTGAAAAGTAATGTTAACTGCCCCAAAAGATCATCTTTCCAAATCACACTTGAACTCAGTATATGGTGTTTACTTTCTGTCAAAACATAGAAAAAAACATTCACAGTTAACTTCCATAATATAAAATGTCTGTCTCATTAGGCATTAAGAGAGCATTGGTCAACAGGTATACTGTTGTTCGACTCTGTAGCTAACGTGACTGTAGGCATGACCTCCCAAACAGATCAAAGACTAATCTCTTTGACAGTTACAAGATGGCAAAGCTTGCCACGGGCATTTTGCTGCCGAACTAAAACTGTTTGTTTGGACAGCATGCCTGAGGGATAAGAATGCAGTTTACAAGGATGAGCAGGTAAAAGTAAAAGATTGTCTTTTGACATTTCCACTAATCCCTTCCAGCATTTGGTTTATTTAACATTTAGGCTCTTTGCTGGCAGGAGAAACTGGCTTTTTCGCATATGCTATTTGTCATTTTTAATTGGGCATTGATTTTCATGCCCAATAATCCCTAAGTGTACAATGAATACTTGCTTACGTCACTTAAATGACATGTGCTGGCTTTCTTCCTTTTCTAAACCTTTGTTGTGTTTTCCTTTATAAAATATGGTAATTCCAAAGACAATCATTTATTATCATTTTTTTAAATGTTTCTTTGTATATTAACATTTATGTTAACCTTTATATCTAGTTCATTTTAAAAGATTTTGTTTATTTTTTTAACTAAAATAATTCCCCTATATAAAATATTGCAGCATTTAAAAGACCATTTTGATTGTAAAAAGTACTGTAAGGGAGGGAAAAAAAGTACTTTAAACTTTGCAATAAATTGAAAAGGTATAGTAATACAGAAAAACTAGTTTATTTTAATGAAAATAAAAGCAAATTTAAGAGATAACTTGATAGTTGCTATATTTCTCTAAACAATAACTAATACTTCCTACAGCAACCATTACTGTAGACATAATGATTATTAGGTGTTAATCTATGATATATGAAATTTTGAAAAACCTCTAGCCTAGTATATGTCTGGGAAAAGGGTGAATGCCAAATTTCTTTGGACAAATTACTGTAGGGCTGAGCCCCGGTGGCGTAGTGGTTGAGTTCTGGAATGCAACCCATTGGCTTGGCAGTTCAAATCCAGCAGCAGCTCTCCAGGAGCAAGGCTGGGTGGTTCCCATGACCACCAGAGGGCAGTAATACCAAAAAAAGCAAAAACAAAAATTACTGTAAAGAAACAGTTTAGTTGCATTTTGAGAAATAAGTCCTCAGTGAGTTTTCCATCTTTAACAATTTACTGCTTTACATGGGTTTATAGACTGGACAGGTTTATCAAATAGTATATTTTGATAGTGTCAGTCTAAGCAAAGTTGCAAAGTTCCTTTCTTAAAAAAATTGTAAGATCTTCAAGATAAATTAACAGAGTATATAGCTTTAACAAGTTACAGTTACTCAAGAGTCCACAATAGAGACTATAAGTTTATAGTAAAACTTATGAAAGCCCTCCTCTTCAGAGGTAACCCTTTGGTGAATGTTCACATGAGACACAATTATCTTTATTTTCTTGGCCCATTCAGAGAGGTCTGTCCACATACCTCTTCCCCATACCTCCTTGTCACCAATTTTCCAATCATGTTCCTTCCAATTCCCTGGCCAAGCCAGCCAAGCATTAGCCACAGACCATGAATCAGTGTACAGTTTCACATCCGGCCATTTCTCCTTCCAGGCAAACTGACTGGCCAGGTGCATTGCTCAGTGCAAATGGATCAGTTCAACTCACTTCCTTGAGACAGTTAATACACTGGCAACCCTTTAATTCACAAGGCGTGCTTGGTGCAAGTCAAGAAAGCAGACAACTGAGTCTTCTTTAGAGCAATACAGGCAGTTTGGCCACAGGCAGCAAACAGCAGGGCAGGTCACCAATTATCAGCCAGATGACATGATCCGACAGTCCCCAGCTCAAGTGATATATACACCAGCTGTGTCTCAAAGCCGGTCTTGAAGGAACCTCAAACTATTGTGACACAGTCCATGAATTGGGTGCCCCACAGGTAGTACAGCTTGCAAGTAGAGACAGAGAACTAGCTAAGGTAGCCACACACTGGTCCAATCATTAGAAAGCAAGAGACCGAAAGGTGAGACTCGCCTTTGCCCTTCAATTAAACAAACCTTATTAACCCCACATGTGTTTATTGGCCAGATTGACACAATAATCCTACCTATCACAGCACCCCATTAAATAATGTTGACATCCTTATTAAAAAATCAATTGACCATATGTATATCAAGGCTCATTTCTGGATTTACTAGTCCATTCTCTTGTTATATATCTATCCTTTGCCAGGTATCCCTGTTATATTTTTGTAGTTTTATAATAAATTTGTTCTTAAAATTTCACATGAATTTATAAGTGGATTTTTCTTTTTTTGGGGGGGGCTTTTTGTTTTTTTGGGGGAGGGGTTTGGGCATCACTGCCTTCTGGTGGTGGGAGTAGAAGGCCCAGCCTTTGCTCCTGTGGAGCTGGAATTGAACCTTCATCCCAATGGGCCACAGTCCCGCGCACAACCATTACGCCATCAGGGCTCAGCCCGAGTGGATTTTTCTTTTTCCTTTTTTAATTAAGAATCATTTTATTAAGGGCTCATACATAGTTTTTCCAATACATAAATAAATATACTGTGGCAAGAACCCTCACACGTCCACTGCCGTCATCATTCTCCAAACATCCGCCCTTTCCTCCGAGCCCCTGGTATGGGCTCCCCCGACCCCTCCCCACTTCCCCTGCTCGCCCTCCCCATCAACCCTCAATACTTTTGTGTTAGTCCGGGTAGACTAGAGGAACAAATTTCATAGACATGCATATGGATATAAGGAAAGGGTTTATATACAAAAGGAATGTGACACTAAGGCATCCCAATCCAGTCCAGTACAAAGTCATAAGTCCGATATTAACCCATACGCCCGAAATCAGTCTACAATGTCTCCTTCTGACTCATGAAGTCACAGATCAGTGGGTGCAGAATTCTGGCGCTGGCAGGGGTCTCCTCATGGCTCCTCACTTCCAGGACTCAGGGTCCATCAACAGCATGCCGCTCCAGCTTCAGAGGTCTGGCTCCATCAGGGCAAAGCTGTGTGGTCTCTCCGCCGGCTCCTCCAGCTTCTCAGACGCTGCCAGCCTTTTCTTTTCTGTGACTCCTCGCCTCTGAGACTAACTCCCAACAACTGGAAAAGATAGCTTCTCATCTTCACAAGGGAAATATCGCGAGATTTCCCAGAAGTCTCAGGAGAAAGCCATGCCCACAAAGAGGCCTCATTGGCTACTCAATGGCTAGCTCCAGATTATCAGACTAGACTTCACCCCTACATTTCAATCATAAAATTAACATAAGCACATGACTACCACAACTTTATAAATTATTATTGTTCTCTGGTATCTTACCCTGCCCGATGCCTCCCTCAGCCCACTCCCCTGAAGCCCGTCTTCTAGACAGGAGCTTATGTGTAGATCCTCGCAGTTGGTTCCATCTCTCTACCCCACCTTCTCTCTACCCATCCAGTAGTTCCAATCTAACCACCGGCCCGAGGGGGCTCATCCATCCTGATTTCCCCATATCTCCAGCTCCCCTCTCCACTAGTGTACCTTCTCCAGTCCATCTGGATTTGCAAGGTAGAGTTGGAACCATGATGGTTGGGGGGAGGAAGACCTCAGGAACTAGAGGAAACGTGTATGCATCATCACTGCCCGGCTGCCCCTTGACTAGTCTGTCTCCTCTCTGTGACTCTGAATTACACCTTAGGGTTTGGGCAGCGATTACACTGAGTCTGCACATCACTTTGGGCAATATTAAGTCTTTCAATGGTACATTTTTCTACTTACTTAGATCTTCTCTAATTGCATCCTGCACATTTTATCAGTGTTTACTGTAGACGGTTTTTGTATTTTGTCTCCTCTGTTATATGTCCTACTAAATAGTTTATTCTGTTTTATGCTAGTAAATGTAAATCTGTGGGAGGAACTAGAGGCTTTCTACCCCAGTAAAGAGTTGCAGTCTTAGAAGCCAGGAGACATTTTTATTGTCATATCGCATCTCTATGAATCAGAACAGTCAGATACATAAATGCTTTTCACTTTTCCTTTTGCTGCTGTACAACAAATTGGTGTGTATTGACATAGCCTACAATTTTGCTAAATTTGTTCATTAGCACTAACAGATTTGTGTGTGTGTGTGTGTGTGTGTGTGTCTGTGTGTCTGTGTGTGTGAGAGAGAGAGATGGTGTCTTTAGGATTTACTGCATATAAGATCATGTCATCTGCATGCAGAGGTAATTTTACTTTGGTCTTTCTGATTTGGGACCCTTTATAGTTTCTTTTCCTTATCTAATTTTGTTGGTTAGAATTTTCAGCATATTTTTAAACAGATATAGTGAAAGTGGATAATTGCATCTTGTTTCTGTTGGTAAGGGGGAAAAACTTAGTTTTTTACCTTTCAATATGATTGTTAACGAAAGATTTTGTTTTTGTTTTCTTTTTGTTTTTGTGGGCCTCACTGCCTTCTGGTGGTTGTTGGAGCCACCCAGTGCCGCTCCTGTGAGCCACCACTGGATTTGAACCGCCAAGCCCGCAGGCCGCAGTCCTGCACTCAACCACTTACGCCACCAGGGCTCAGCCCACAAAAGATGTTTTTATAGATAACCTTTATCATGCTGATGGAGTTTCTTTCTATTGCTAATATATTGAGTATTTCTATCAGAAAATCATGTTGCGTTTTATCACCCACATATTTTTCTCCATCAGTTGAGTGCTTTTGCTTAATTGAGATGAGCATGTGTGGTTTCCCCTTCATTTTAGTAATGGGCTACATTAGACTGATTATTTTTCATAAGTTAAACCATTCTTGAATTCCTGAAATAAGTCTGAACAAATCAAAGTGTATAATCATTTAATATGCTGCTAAATTTGGTTTGCTAATATTTTGTTGGTAATTTCTATATCATTAAGAAGTAGGTAGTGATGTACTTTTCTTGTCATGTTTGTGTGGCTTTGGTACAAGTTAATGTGGCCTCATAGAATGAATTGAGAAGTTTTTTTTTGGGGGGGACATCACTGCTCTCCGGTGGTGGGAGTAGGAGGCCCAGGCCCACTACTGGAATTGAACCTCTGTCCCAGTGGGCCGCAGTCCTGCGCACAACCACTATGCCACTGGGGTTCAGCCCGAGAAGTTTTTTATATTTCTTGAAAATTTTTGAATAAATTGGTGTTAATTCATCTTTAAATAGTTGATGAGATTCATCAAGGAATCTATTTGGTCCTGAATTTTTCCTTCATGGGAGTTTTTTTTTTCTCCTAAATAACAGATTCAGTCTTATAATCTATTTAGATGTTCTCTTTCTTCTTGATTCAATTTTGATAGTTTGAGTATTTCTAGGAGTTTATTAATTTCATCTGAGTTGTCTGGGTTGTTTGAATGCAATTGTTCATAGTATTTTCTTATCCTGTTTATTTCTGTAAAATTAGTAATGAAATCTCTCATTTCTGATTTTAGTAATTTGACTCTTATTAAAAAGAAAATCATTCTAGTTAAATGTTTTTCAGTGTTTTTTAATCTTTTCATAGAACTAATTTTTGTTTCATTGAGTTACTGGTTATTTTTTAATTCTCCAATGTGCTCATTCTGACAATCTGGAGCTATATCAAGATATATTCTGCAGTCATTCTAATTGTAAATAAGTCTAAGTGAGCTTTGCAGTTTAATAAGTTACATAATCTGATTTAAATTATGTGCATTTTCTTCAATGCATTCATTTCATTAACTATATCTTTTCTGTCATCCTATATAAAATAAGTAAGATGGACTGGAACTTCTGTTGTAGAAGGAATTTTGCAAGTATTGATTAAAAGCCTTTATAACCCATACTGTTTGTAATTTATAACTGAAAATTTCTGATGGTTCTACATTATAAGACCCAATGAAATTTGCTTCAAAAATACTCTAGTGTTCCTTATCCCCACCACATGTAAGGCTACATACATATAAAAAGACATGTGCAGGGATAGATAACCAAAAAAGATGAGCAAAATGTAGTAGAGGCATATAAAAACATTCATCTTGTGCCTCTGTAAATTTTTTCACAGTAAAATATTTTAAAACCGAAGTTCTGTGTATAGGGAGCTATAGAGACCAGGTTTACCCTCTTATCAGAACTCGCAAAGTGGGTGAGATTGTGAAATAGTGGTTTTCAGATTTTGACTAATTGGCCAAACAAGACTAAGATCTTTGAGAGGAAGAAATTGAGCCCTTCATTTGTACCATGTTATTTCCTGGAGACAGCTATCAGGCTACAGGATGGGAGAAACCCAGACATTCCTCACTGAGCTGAGGAGAGAGAGATTAGGATTCAGGGAAGCCCAAACAGCTGGAATTTGCAAAGCTGAGTGCCAGAAAGAAGAGCGTTGCACAGAGGAAACTCTAGGTTGGCACACACTTGAGAAGAAACTACCTGAGGCCAGAAAAAGGAGTGGGCAGAAGACTCCTTGGGCTCACAAAGTGCTGGAGACATGTTGTGTTTCTACTAGCCAAAGAACTCTTGAACTAGATGGGGCTTTGGACACAATCATCAGAGGATCAACTATATAATAGGAATAAGCTATTTCTAGACTTAAGATTATTTTGGACCTCCCCAAAGCTCAGAAACACACCTGAAAAGAATTCAGCTGGTTCCAAGTAGCTTAAAATTTCACTCCTGGAAAATATACATAACCCTAATGAAATGGCTACGACAAAATCCAGTACCAGTGAAGCAACGGTCAGGCATCCAGTCAACAATTAGTGGGCATCCAAAGAAGCAGGAAAATATGATACATATAGAGAGGCAATATCAATCATTAGACGCAAACCCAGAAGAGACAGAGATGTTAAAAGTGGTGGACAAGTATTACAATGTCATGCTTTATGTCCCATATGTTCAGAAGATAAGAAAACATGAGTATGGTGAATGAGAAAACTTAGACACCTCAATGATGCCTAAAGGTAAAATATATAACAAATGAAGTGAAAAAATACACTGAATGAGAATAGTAGATTAGACACTGCAGAAGAAAGATCAATGAACTTGAATACAGGACAGTAAAAATTACCCAAAATGAGACACAGAGCAACAAAAAGACTGTAAGTAAAGGGGCTGAGCATCAGTGATGTGCTAGACGATATAAAGTGACCTAATAAACATGCAATTAGAATCCCAGAAGGAGAATGGGTATGGTGGAAGCAGAAAAAGACTATTTAAAGAAATAATGGCTGACAGTTTTCCAAGTATAATGGAATCCATAAATCCCCAGATCCCAGGGAACCTAATAAACCTTAGGGAGCCCAATCCAATTCAGTCCCTAAAGGAAGGTGATCTAATACACAGAGAAACAGGGTGACAACAGACTTTTCTTCAGAACTCCAGTAGTTTAAAAAATAATAAACAATTGTAGAACTATTTACCCAGAGGCACTGAAAAGTAATATAAACTCAACCTGGCGCTCTTCATCAAGCAAAAACACATCTTAAAAATGAGAACGTAAAAAATGTTCCAGAAAAAACAAGAGTTTAAGGAACTCATTGCTAGCATACCTGTGATCGTAACAGACATTGTAAGCTTCACTACTAGCAGAAATTCTTTCTACAGAAGGAACCGTTTGCCAGATGGAAACTTAGATCCACACAAGGAATGAAAAGTGTTATATGTGGGAAATACAGTCTCTCTTAAAAGGTACTTTTCTTTTTAGAAAAAAAAAGACACCAGTGAAAAAAGCAAGTGAAATCTGATTAAAACCTATAGCTGATAGTTAGTTACCAATGTTATTTTTTCAGTTTTGATACACGTACCATGGTTATGTAAAATGTTAACATAAGAGGAATTTGAATAAAGACTTTGGGTATCTCTGTACTACCTTGGCAACTATTTTGAAAGTGAAATTATTACAAAAATATAAATTTAAGGGTGGAACTTAATTGTTGAAAGCATAAATAAGGATATGTTTTAAAGGTTATATCATAATTACATCTAAAATATAGGGCAACAAAGCACAAATAACAGAAGAGGGAAATAGAAATATATTATTCTGTAATGATTATCCCATATGTGCAGTAGTATAATATTACTTGAAAATAACTGCAGTAAGTTAAAAATGCATACTATAATGCCTAAGATAATTACAGTAAGATAAGAAAATATACAACTGATAAATCAATAATAGAAATATAATACAATTAAAAATTTTTTACTTCCTAAGAAAAAGAAAAGCAGGCAAACAAGCAGAGAAGATAAATAGGAGTACAAAGGGGGTAATTTAAACCAATCATGGCAATAATTACATTGAATGTAAATGGTCTAACATGAAAAGCCAAGTTATCAAATGTAAAAGTGTGAACTACTGACATAGGTTACAACATGGATGAATTTCAAAAGCCTTAGAATTGAGAGAAAAGGCATTACATTCCTAGGATAATGACTGTCAAGAGAGACTTTGAAACTTGCTCTTGCACATAGAGGACTTAATGCAAACAGAATAAATAATGAATAGTTAAGAAGAGAACATGCCGTAAAGAATTAAAGTGAAATATGCAAAGACGTGGAGTTAGAAAACAAAAAGGACACAGTTACTTTATCTTAAACTGAAAGAACTGAAGAAAAAAATTCAAGCATTAAAGTTGCATATTGAAAGACCTTACCCACGGAATCATTTGATATTGCAGTTCGAGGCTCGAGTTTTTTCTTTAGTTTTTTCAACTTGAAATATCCTGTGTTGTTCTCTCCTCCCCCTCTCCCTAGCTCCAGGATAATTCCTTTAATACTTTGCCTTCACCAGCTTTCTTTTGAAATATTCTATGTCTATGAGGAAAATCAACCCCTTGCCTGTCAATTTGTCATACTGTGGTAGCTTGTGTGTTGCTGGGATGCTGGAAGCCCTGTCACTGGTATTTCAAATGCCAGCAGGACCACCCAAACTGAACAGATTACAGCGGAGCTTCCAGATGAAGAACAGACAGTGAAGACGGAATCAGCTGCCCACTTCAGATGAAGTTGCTACTGAAAAGTATAGCTTCAAAATGTTTTCATATACTGAAGACCTAATGAATGGAAACAACATTATCAGAGATCGTGCTGGAGCATGGAACCCAGGGCCAGAAAGGCACTCAAAATGTGACCGAGGAGGAGCTGTGTTCTCAAAATAGAATTGACCATGGTAACGTGGATGGAGTAAAGCCTGTGGGGGTGGAGCCTTTGCGATCTTCATTTGCTGACACGAGGTAAGAAATGGCTTCAAAAATCTGATGAGTGAAACTTGGAAAGTGCAAAGTATGAACTTAGAAAAGTTGGAAGTGGTCAAAAGTCAAATGGAACACACAAAAAAATGATACCCTAGACACTAGTGAGCTGAAAATAGGAGGATATTGGCCATTTTAAATCAGAAAATCCTAAGGTTTACTATGTCAGAAATAACACAATCAAAAAGAATGGAGTGACTTCCATTGTTAAAAAAGGACTTTACAAAATCAATCATGAAGCAGCCTCTCAGAACATCCAAATAATACAACCATTCAATTTTTTTTTTTTGCAGGTGAAACAAGAAAAGCACTGCCTTATTGTGGGTCCTGGAAGTTCCATGTTGAGTCTGAAAAGACCACGGGGGCAGTAGACCCTGGGGGCTGGTGCAAGAAACAGTCCCTGGCTCCTCCGGCCCTGGAAGCCGAGGGGCCAGTGAGGAAAAGGCTTAGCTGGAGACCTGGGGCAGAGAGAGGCAGATCGTGCCAGGCCTGGCCCAGGCCCAGGAGGTGGAGGGCGAGGAGGGCTGGAGAGTCTGCTGCCCAGTTCCTCAGCAGCTGCCCACCCTGGTGGAGGGTGTGGCGTGGGCTTACTCCTCCCTCTTCTCAGGGGCACTGGGCTCCCGGGACCACTTGTCAGCCCCCGTGGGCTCTGCCTCGGAACCCGAGTGTGGCTCCCCCAGGGAGCCCTCGCCCTCCAGGTCCAGCTCCTCAAAGGACGAGCCGCTGGTGCCCAACTCACTGTAACTGTGTCTCCGTCGTCCCAGCTGCGGCTGCCTGCCCCGGGGGACAGGGTGGTGGCTGAAGTCTCCTGGCTGCTGGGCCCCACCTCCAGGCCCACGGAGCTCGTGTCACTTGTGTCAGCTCCTGTGCCATCCATCAGGGCGGCATCAGCTTCCACAGGCCCCCGGCTCTTGCGCTCCGTCTGCTTCACCTCAGGCACGTAGAAGTCCCCCTGCCGTGCCAGGGGGCATACAACTATTCAAATTTATGCACCAATCACAAAACCTAGTCATTAAAAGTTGAGGAATTTTATCAGTGACTTCAATCAGAAATTTCTCAAACATGCACTCAAGATATATTGATACTTGTTGGTGATTGGAATTCAGATGTTGAAAACAGGAAGAAATAGTTGAAAATACAGTTTTGGTAACAAATAAAGCTAGAGATTACATGATAGAATTTTGCAAGACCCATGACTTATTCATAACAAATACTTTTTCAACAACACAAAAAGCAGTTGTACACATGACCTTCTTCAGAGAGAATAGACAAAAATCAAATTGTCTACATCTCTGGGAAGAGAAGATGAAAAATCTCAGTATCAGCAACTAAATTCTGGTCAGGAGCTAAGTATGAAACAAACCATCAATTGCTCATATGTAAATTCAGGTTGAAGATGAAGGAAATTAAAACAAGTCCACTAGGGTCAAAATACAACCATGAATCTAACCCACCTGAATTTCAGGAGCATCTCGAGGACAAATGTGATTCATTGAGCACTACACATAGAGGACATAGTGAACTGTGGGAGGACATCAAGAATATCGTTCCTGAAGAAAGCAAGCAAAAGGTCATTAGAAAAGACAAGGGAAAATAAAATAAAATGGATGTCAGAAGAGACTCTGAAACTTGCTCTTAATCATAGAGCAGCGAAGGCCAATGGAAGAAAAAGTGAAAGAGCTAAATAGAAGTTTCAAAGGGCAGCTTGAAAAACACAGTCAAATTTTATAAGGCCATATGTAAAAAGCTAGAGTTAGAAAACCCAAAAGGAAAAACACTCTTAGCCTATCTTAAACTGAAAGACCTAAAGAAAAGTTCAAGCCCTGTGTTACAATATTGGAAGATTCTTTGGGCAAAATTTTGAATGCAAGCAATACCAAAAGAAGGTGAAAAGATTACAGTCACTCTACCAGAAAGAACTAGTTTTTGACATTCCACCATTTCAGGAGGTAACATATGAGCAAAAGCTACTGGTGCTGAAGAAAGAAGGTCAGTTGTGTACTGCAAGCATTGGGAGAAAGCAAGGCCCCGAGAATTGAAGGAATACCAATTGAAATGTGTCAGCAAGCTGACGAAGCACCGGAAGCATTCACTTGTGTATGCTAAGAAATTTGGAAGACAACTGCCTGACAAACCGTCAAAAAAAACAAAACAAAAACCACACCTCCAAACCCAAGTTTGTACCAATTCCAAAGAAAAGTTACCGAACAGAACACACAAATTATAGATCAGTGTCATTCATATCACACGCAAGTAGAATTTTGCTGAAGATCATTGGTCAACAGTTGCAACAGAATGTTGATGGAACTGCCGGTGATTCAAGCTGGACTCAGAAGAGGATATATAACAAGCCTGTTATTGCTGATAGCAAATTGAACTTGGCTGAAGACAGAGTGATGAAGATGGTTACTTGTGTGGTATTTTTATGATAATTTATTACTTAAAGGCATTACGTGTGCCATTTTCTGGAGCTGACATAGAGAAGTATTGTTTCTATTTTTTTCAAATCATTTTATTGGGGGCTCGTACAATTCTTATCACAATTCATACATCCATCCATTATGTCAAGCACATTTGTACATTTGTTGCCATCATCATTTTCAAAACATTTTCTTTATACTTGAGCCTTTGGTATTAACTTATGTTTTCCCCTTCCCTTAAGGAATCCTTGATAATGTATAAATTATTATTATTTTTTCATGTCTTACACTGACCAATGTCTTCCTTCACCGACTTTTCTGTTTTCCGTCCCCCTGGGAGAAGATTATATGTAGATCATTTTGATCAGGTCCCTCTTTCTCCCCCATCCCCCACCTTTCCTCGTACCCTTCTGGAATTGCCACTCCCATTATTGGTCCTGAAGGGTTTATTTGTGTTTTATTGACTATGCAAAAGCATGCAACTGTGTAGACATAACAAATGATGGATAATATTGAAAGAATGAGAATACCAGAATACTCGATTGTGCTCAAGCAGAAACTGTAGGGACCAAGAAGCAGTTGTTAGAACAGGACTCTGGTGCTCTTGACATGATTGCACATTTGTCAAAACCCATCTACTTACCCAAAGAAAACTTTAATATATGAAGTGACATCAATGAAACAAAACACACAGCTGGCTTACTTATATGCATGAGGGAACGTAAAAATGAAAGAAGTCTATAATGAACTGAAAAACATTCAGTATTAAAAAGCAAAATAAATTCTCCATCCCAATGGCTCACCAACTTGCCTGTCAGTTTGTCATGCTGTGGTAACGTGTGTGTTTCGATTGCCGTGCAGGAAGCCATGCTACTAGTAGTTCAAATAGCAGCAGGGTCCCCAACAGTGGACAGGTTAAAGCAGAGCTTCCAGACCAGGAAGAAATGTTTGGCTCCCTGCCTCTGAATGTTAGTCAGTAAGAACCGTATGGATCACACTGGTTCACTTGCTTGGACTTCTGTCAGGAAGGGTTCGTTGCTGCAGGATGTTTGGTAAAGGAGAGCATCATCGGCACAGGTAAGGGAGGCCCTTGGTGAGATAGCCAGCAATAATAAGGACAGTGGATTTGAACATTCCAGCAATTATGAGGATGACATCAGAGAGGCATCATTTTCTTTTTAAAAAAAAAAAAAGTCACTTTATTGGGGGCTCATACAACTCTTATCACAGGCCATACACGCATCCATTGGGTCAAGCACATTTGTACATTTATTGCCATCATCGTGCTCAAAACATTTGCTTTTTACTTCAGCCCTTGGTATCAGTCCCTCATTTCTTCCCTCCGTTCACCACCCTCCTCCTCTCCCTCCCCCTTGATAATTTATAAATGACGATGATTTTGTCGAGTCGGCAACATTTTCTGTTGGTAGGAGTCAGAGACAACTCCAGGGTAGCTCTCTCTGCCTAATATATTTAAAATACTACGAGTTAATATGGTCTTTATGACGAAGCCTGTGTTCGTTATATATTTTTAAAATTAGGTTGAACTAAAGCGTCAATACAATGATCAGCATTCAAAATCGCGAGGTCTTCTACCTGGACGTCAGTGGTATGAGATTCAAGCTTATAGGGCCTTAAACCAGGCCCTAGGGAGGTAAGTGAAGTAAAACTGAATATAATGTTATTGTAATATCTGTGACCAGCCGCCCGTGTGGAGCTAGTGTTGCTACTCTCCCCGTCCTGATTCATTTGGTATAACTTAACAAACTCTAAGAACCAATATTTTCTTTCTTTATAAAAAATTTTTCATTGTGAATTAGGTAAACGGGTTGCAAAGCAGTTATTTAATTTTATATTTTAAAAAATCAAGCACATTTTGTTTCCATTCATGCATTCCAATCCTCTCAGTGTAGCATCACTTACCCTATTTCCACCCTGTGTTTCTTGTGTCTATTAGTCTTTCTTTCCTAACCCTCTGAACTTTCTCCTTTGGCAAATGCTACCATTTTGATCTGAAATGATTAATTATTCTAACACGGGTGAAGTCCAGACCTGAGGGGTGTGTAAGGACTTCCCATAGATTTCTATCCATCTAAGAAGTTTAGTCACTTTGATGATTTTGAGTTTTGTTCCACATTTTTCTCCCCCTCTATATCTAGGACCTTTTAATGTAATTCTTTTCGGTCAAGTTGGTAGTAGAAGCCAGGCACCATCTAGTTCTTTTGGTCTCAGGGTTATTAAGACTGGTGTTTTCCATTTGATCAATTGTTTCCACAGGTGTTGGATTTTCATCACTCTTCATTCCTCTGATTAGCAAGAGGCCAATAGTAGTACCTTAAATGTCTATTCAAGGACTGGTATAATTTCAATGATAGCTGTCACAGGTGGAAGTTGAAAAATAGTAAATAGTGTAAATCAGGCCCAAAAGAAAACTTGCAATTTGCTGAAGCTTAAATAGCTTTTATAAATAGATAAAGAACGAATGGCATACAAAGTACTCAGTAAATGTTTATCAAAGGAAGCTCAGCAACAAACCATAAAATTTTGTTTTGTTAGCACCAGGACCCGGATGACAATTTTACTTGTAAAAAGGAACTCCTAGGGTGGCAGGGGAACTGGCAGCAAACAAAAATTAGATACTAGCCAATATGAAAAAAATACTCTATTTGTAAATTGTTATTTCAGTCACAAAAGATGAGTAAAATCCTTGTGGCTATTAAAATGCTTTTTTTGTTTTGTTTTGTTTTGATTTTGGGGAGGTGTTAAAGTACTTTTATAAAAGACAGACAAAAAGTCTGTTACACTACTTAGTACAGTTGTGCAGTTTATAGTTGCATTTTTTTTCTTCCGTTGCTCTGTTAAGAACAGGTAACGGGAAAAGTGATTTTAACGTCATTTCTATGGTTTAGAAGCAGTGTGCTTCTCAGGGTCCTGGAAACATCGTGGGTTCCACATTGGGCTGCTGATCACAAGCTCAGCATTTCAAATCCTCCAGCCCCTCCTAGGGAGATAGATGAAGGTGCCCTAAGAGTGACGGTCCAGGAATCCCTGGGGGGCAGGTCTACTCTGCCCTCCAGCAGCCATGAAATGACATCTGCTCAGTGGCTGTGGGTTTCGTTGGATTTGTACATCGTGTACTTTTACATCCCTCCCCATATAATGGTCATGGTCGCTAGGAAATGTCAAACTGGAAGAAGAATAGATAATTGAAGAGCGTAAGCATAAAATAATTTTTAGTTTTTCGGCTGAGCCCCGGTGGCGTAGTGGTTGAGTGCAGGACTGCGGCCCACTGGCCTGGCGGTTCAAATCCAGCAGCAGCAAGGCTGGGTAGCTCCCACGACCACCAGAGGGCAGTGATGCCCCTCCCAAAAAACAGAAACAAATTAATTTTTAGTTTTTCAAAAAGGGGGTATGAGCAGTGAAGCATCGTGCTGTCCTCCTGGATGTTGTCAAGTCAGTTCTGATTGATTCATTGTGGCCCATCAAAGGCACTGAAATGGTGTCTGGTCCTGTGCCATCTTCACAGTTGGTGCTGTGTTGAGCCCACTGGTGGAGACACCGTGTCACTGTGTCCACCTCCATAAGTGTCTTCCTTTTTCTTGCTGACCCTCGACTTTACCAAGCCCGATGTCCTTTTTCGTGGCCTGCCTCTCCTGATCATTTCGAAGCATACATGTTTCCTGACTTCTCTCGGAGTTGAGCTGATGGTAGGAGGCCTGTTTCTTCAGATCCATACAGTGGTACAGGCACTATACCATCTAAAAGTGGAATAATCACCTTAAACCCCAGGCAAAAAAAATGTAGATAGGCATCCTATGCCCCATCTCCATAAGTCACAAAAAGGTTAAATATATCTTTCTTTTTTCAACTCTTTGCTTTGCCACATTTCATTTGGCAGATTTACCAATGAAAGTCTGTTTGAAAGCTATGCCTTCTATAAGAACCTTATTTCTCTAGAGCAGTGATTCTCAACCTTCCTAATGCCATGACCCTGTAATATAGTTCCTTATGTTGTGGTGACCTTCCAACCATAAAATTATTTTCATTGCTACTTCATCACTGTGATTTTGCTACTGTTATGTATCAGGTGAACCCTGGGAAAGGGTCGTGGACCCCAAGGGGGTTGTGACCCACATGTTGAAAACTGATGATCTAGAGTTATTTGCTTCCTTCTTAGAAAGCCAGAGCATTTAATCATTTGTTATAAGTGTTTAAATATCTCTCATCCTCACTACAAGTGGATTTTGCCTTTTTGCATTCTTATTCACTAGCAGGGTTTGGGACATAGGTGTCAATTTAGTGAAAAATGCCAAATTTGGCCTTTCCCAGTACTCCATGTTGCCTAAGGAGCTTTTTTTGTTTGTTTGTTGTTGTTGTTTTTTTGGCATCACTGCCATCTGGTGGTGGGACTAGGAGGCCCAGCCTTTGCTCCTGTGGAGCTGGAATTGAACCTCCATCCCAGTGGGCCACAGTCCCGTGCACAACCACTATGCCACCAGGGCTCAGCCCTCCCAAGGAGATTTTAGCACTCCAAAACATGCTTTTCTAGAATTGAATGGCATGTGCTTATTATATTTATGTTTAGTGTTGTGCTTTTAATATTTTACTAGTTAAAGAAGAAATGGAGAACACAAATGTCATTTTACTGCTTTCCAAGAAATCAATATTGGCATGCAGAAACTTTTTATGAGAAAACATATCCTTTTAAAAATCAAACATCGTTTACATCATTTGTTAAACTTATAATATTGATTGATTGACAGAAAAGGTGATTGTACTCTAAGACACTTCTCTTAACAAGAAATACATCCGGAAGGTCTAAAGTTAGAAATACATTGAGTTCTTAAATGTTTTCTCTTTTTAAGGTCATATAAGACTGTTACAAGTATTTGAAGCAATATAAGTCTATGAAATATAATAACAGCCTTCGGGAATATACCAGATGGTTTCATGACAAGGTTATGACTACACTACGATTTTTCTAACTGGTGTGTTTTACTAAAAGTATAATCTTTGTCTCAAATGGGCATAACTCATTTGAGTAAGGCAGTATAAAAACAATAGTAAAAAGGAACAGGTGAAACCTTTTTCTCTGAACTGTTTTGTTAATTTAAATGTCTTCCTGCCATAGGCCATTTTAACATAACCAAGGTGGCATCAAACGAGAGTGGCACCTTTTCTATTGCTTTTCAACACTGTTGCATAATGCTGGCAATATCCCTCTACATACTATTCTGCCCAATTTTTAGAACCTGTAGATTACTTTGAGATCATCAAAATATATCATAAAATGTAAACTTTAAAGATTCTGTGAGGAAAAAGAACATATATGTTCATCTCTACTCCCTCTCAAAATTCAGTAGCAGAAAGGAATAAAAATATGCCTACAAAGTTTAAAAGAATGAGAATGGAGACGATAGCAAATGAGATTTCAACACATTTTTCAGAGCTAGAAAGCACCTGAATAACTTTACAGGCAAGAGAAAGCTGAAATTTAAACCTGCAGTAGCAAAGACAATAAACAATCCCATGATTCATGCCAGGAGATGCTTAGGACTTGAGAGTACTGTAAAAGTGTCAATCTCCTTCTAAATAAAAGAAAATTGCTTAAAAGTTAGTGTAAGTAGATAGGAGTTCCCTCTTCACCCAGGTTTACCCTTTAGAGAGGAAAAACCAGAGAGCTCTGTATTCATCAACATGAACCGTAGCTAACAACGGGCACAAGAAAAGCCTATGTGGCTGAATATAAGAACTCCGTGCCCCTTTCTTTCTCAGCATTGAATAGGCTGACAGTCGATCTTATTTTTTCTGAAGAGGAAAGTATAATATTAAAATAAGAGCTTATTTTAGTTAGATCCATCAATGTATAAAAAGAATAAGGTGTTGTTACATGACATGGTTTATCGTAGGAATGCAAAAAGAGGAAAAACTACAAATTGTGTAGTTTTGACCCAATTCAGCATTCATTCATGATGAAAAACACCCAGCTGATTTAGGAATGAAAGACATCTGCTTGAAACGTACAGCTAAGATATTATTAAGATAACAATAGCTTATAGCTAGGATAAAAGGTCTTGGAAATATTTTTCATAATCTTGATTTTCTAAATGGTATGCATCAATGTAATAATAGATTAAGTTTTGTCTTTCTTTTTTTGTATGTCTGCATTGTATTGAATAGCTTCTATAATTCTCCCCAAAATGAAGACTTTGACTAAAGGAACATATAACTGACAAAATCATTGCTTTTTTAAATCTTCTGTGCAGGCAACTCTTAGATCTGGGCTTTCTATCCCATTGTTATATTTAATTGATCCGCTCATTTTCTTGTAGGTGCATCCGACACAAAAACGACTGGGGAGCACTTATTCTGGTGGATGATCGCTTCAGAAGTAACCCAGACCGCTACATAGCTGGTAAGATTTTGGCTAGGGTTAGAGCATGAAATGGTCATCTTTGGAAATTAATGGCTTCTATTTGTAAGGCAGAGAATTAGAACCAGTACAGCATAGATGAAATTTTTACATCAATGATGAAAATATCTAGTCTTTTAGGATAATATGTTTACAAAAATCTTATCAACATGGCTGAGCCCCGGTGGCGTAGTGGTTGTATGTGGGACTGTGGCCCACTGGATTGGCAGTTCAAATCCAGCAGCAACTCCCCAGGAGCAAGACTGGGCCTCCTACTCCCACCAGAGGGCAGTGATGCCAAAAAAAAAAAAATCTTATCAACATGACATTAAATCAATTAACATCTCTGTATTTTATGTGGAATGTGGTGTACTTACATGTTGTTAGGGCCCAATTGAGCAGACTCTGACTCAAAGGGACCCTCTGCATAAGAGAATGAAGTACTACTTAACATTGTGAGCATTACCAAGGGAAAACCTATTCCATAGCAATGAATTTTCCAAAAACTCAAATTCACATTTAAGTACGCAGGCCCCTCAACTTTTGCCTGCTTGGGGTTTTTCATTTCTTTTTGTATGGTTATGTTGTATTGTTTTTGTTTGTTTAAAGCTACTTTAATTGTTTTGAAAGTTCTGTTAATCGGGTCTAATGTTTTCTGAAAGGAAAGCAGGACTGCATTTAATAAGATCACAGGTTTTTTCCCCACTCAAATCAACAAATAAGAAAGGGCCTCAATAATGGACAACTGCATGATCTTTAATTCCATTTTCCCCACGACTTTGTTGAAGACTCCCTCTTATAGCGCCTGTGGTTTTTATCCATCAAACAACTCTGTTCCTTCAGAGTGGAAACCAAGAATCCAGATATTGTCCAGAACCAAGAGATGTGTTTGCATCTTGATGTGACCTTTAAAGATCCTTCATACTGTGCTATTGTAAAGGAGCTCTCATGGCATAGTAGACTACACATTGAACTGCTAACCACAAGGTCAGCAGTTCAAACCTACAACCACTCCTTTGGGAAAAAATTTAGGCTCTCTGTGCTGGTGAAGATTTGTAGTTTCGGGAACCCAAAAGGGCTGTTTTACTCTGTTCTGTAGGTTCTCTGTGAGTCAAAATTGACTTTATGACAGTGTATGTGATAGAGAAGCTAAAATTTAAATTTGTTTCTGATTAGCTTTGGATATGGACTCAATTTTTCCATTTCAGAATATAATTTATTTGCTATTAGAGCATATTATTCTGGACTAACCAGATACATTGCTTTGTTTTCCCCACACCCTTTCCATTTAAATTAAGGTCAAGGCCTAACTAAAGGCAAAAATGATAAGTATGTATATTTAATCAGCAGATGGAGCTCAAATTTTAAAAGTAAATAATGACATTTCATACTTAAAAGATTTTCTTTAATTACAAAAAGGTAAATATAATACTTACCCCCCTCCCATTTTTGAGAATTCTACTTTGTGTGTGTGTATTTCCCCAAAACAATAATAAAGAACTTTAAGGTTTTAAATTTTAGATAATAGTTTCAGTATCAGGGCTGAGCCCCGGTGGCGTAGTGATTGCATGCGGGACTGCAGCCCATTTGAACCCATAGTGCGGTTCAAATCCAGGAGCAAGACTGGGCCTCTCACTTCCACCAGAGGACAGTGATGCCCCCAAAAATAAATAAATAAAGATAAATGTTACTGATAAATAAGCACATAATTCATAAAAAGATATATACATATATAAATGATAGGAAAATTATTCAGAATTATTCTTTGTACTTTAAATGCAAGGTATATTATTAGAAAATATATCCATGTTTATCATAATACATAACACCTAAAATCATAAACTAAGTAAATTATTGTCTCTGGTGTTATTTTTTTCCTTAGGGCTTTCTAAATGGGTACGACAGCAGATTCAGCACCACTCAACATTTGAAAGTGCACTGAAGTCCTTGACTGATTTTTCCAAAAAGCACATGAAGGTCATTGATGTGTCCGTAGGGGATAGAAAGTCTACTCAAGGCAATGAAAATATACTTGAAGTGACCTATTTGAAGGATGATACCCCAACTTCTTTATTGGCAGTAGAAACTCATCTGTCACCAGAAGATCCAACAGGAGATGATGTGAAAATATGTGTCCAGGAGCTTCAGTTACCAAAACAGATAACCAAAAATCTGTCTCCACCAAGTGGCATCAGATTCAGAAAGAAGAAAAGTATGAACAGTTCTGCTCATTTACATTTGATTGAGAAATCTTTTGTTAATATTTATTTTGACATATTTAGTTATCTTAAATCTGTTGTCTTATAAGATGTTATAAGGTAATGAAATCATATAATGTATTGGAATGAGAACTGACTTTTATCAGGAGACCTGAACGTATGTCCTGATTTTCTACTAACTTTGGGACTATAAGCAAGTCACTTAATCTTTTTCAGTCTTGAAAGAAAAAGTAAAACATATATAGCTACCTTCTTGGTTGTGAAGATCAAATAGAATAAAAAATATGACTGCACTGTAAAATATTATCCAAATGGTAACGTATTCTAAGAGTATGTAGAAATTTAGCTTCATTTCTTAATACAGGGAGCTAAGTGGCTTTCAAAATGATAAATTTGTATATAATAGCAAATACGATGGCATTGTCCAGATGAAAGATATTTTACTAAAAGTTTATTAGAAGTAAAGGAACACTGGCAGACCACTGACTGCTCTGTGGGAGAAAGATAAGACGCTCTTCTTCCATAAAATGCACCAAATACAGCTTTCCGTCTGTTTTGTGTGTAACGTCTTATTGGAGCACAGCCACCTCCATTCATTTACATATTGCATACAAGAGTAGGGTTGAGTACTTCTACATATTCCACTCAAACAACAGTATATAATAGGTAAAACAGAGAACACAGCCTTTCACAAATCCTAAAATATTCACTGGATCTTTACAGAGAAGATTTCCAACCTCTAGTCTATAGAATATAATTTTAATAGTTTTAATTCCTATGTCATGGGAGCTTACTATATCAAATTTTAAATATTTCGTAGTATCTTTCTCTCCTGAATAAATGCCATTCTAAAATCAAAGCCATTATACTGAAAGGAAATTTAGCTTATAGACCTGGTATGAGTTGAGGAAATAGCCTGTCTTCTTGTTAGTTTCCTTTTTAAATAAGGGAATTCATCTTTGTTAGTTTTTGGGGGGCATCACTGCCCTCAGGTGGTGGGAGTAGGAGGCCCAGCCTTTGCTCCGTGGAGCTGGAATCGAACCTCCGTCCCAGTGGGCCGCAGTCCCGCGCACAACCACTACGCCACCGGGGCTCAGCCCCTTTGTTAGTTTTTCTAAGGTGGATTTTTACTGTCTGTTCGCTCCCTGACTCTGCTTTCTTCCTTGTCAGGTTTACTTTTTCTTTTTCTTTTTTTTTTTGTGGGCATCACTGCCCTCTGGTGGTCGTGGGAGCTACCCAGTGCTGCTCCTGAGAGCCGCCGCTGGATTTGAACCATCAAGCCTGCAGGCCACAGTCCCGCACTCAACCACTGAAGCCACCGGGGCTCATCCCGTCAAGTTTACTTTTACCCCCATTTTCTCATTCAAGTCTCTGTTCTCTGCTGTAGAATTTTATAGTTTTCTAAATAGCATCATAAGTTAGGCTAGGAAACTTTAGATTATGGGATTTCTGTTTAGAGTTAATATTCTGTGCTTTAAATTCTAAGATACAAGTCTTGTTACTCAGTAGTGGCTCGACATTATGTAGCCTATGAGTTATATATGTATTTCTAAGAAAGAATCATTTTAATATAGCAATTATTATGTTAACTAGGAATGGGTTTAAAAAATTGAATTTTTGTATTCATAGATGATCCAGTAGTATCAGAAGAGCCTGTCCAGTCAATGGAAGGAGAAAAAGAGGGGATTTCCAGATCCGCCAGCCCAACGTTCAGCAAACAAGCAAAAAGAATCACTTGGTCTAGCTTTCATTATTTTGCTAGTAAAATACTGACTGCAATGCCTGAGGCCAAGCCATCAGAGGACTGTACCTCTAGCACGTCTATTAAAATAGAAAAGACGGAAACCACAACTGTTTTGCCACTCACTACTACATGTGAGTCTTCATCTCTAACTATTGACAGATCACTTGGGCCTTGCTTTCAACCACAAATCATTAGCTCACCAATAAAAAACGATACTGCGTGTACCAAAAAAGATCATCCAAGACAGCTGCTTTGTGATGAAGAAACCCTTACTGCAAACATCGAAGTGTCTCTAGTAAGTGAAGATGCTGAACTTTCCACTTCAGAGAGAGCTTTTGAAGAAACAGACGCCGAAGATGAATCTATCTATTTTACGCCTGAACTTTATGATCCTGTAGATACAGGTGAAGAGAAAAATGAACTAGTTGAAACTGAGAGAAGCAATAGATTGGCTAACAATTCCATTACATTTTAGCCAAAGGCTTTTTTGAAAATACAAGTGAGTGGACTCAGACAGTGAGAGCTGAGGGTAGCACAGACAGAAAATTGAACAGAAGCTGACATTGAAGAAAGTAAAATTGACAACATTGATGATCTGTAAAAGCAACTAATATAAATGAGTTGGATTTTTCAAAGACTCATAAAACCAATAAAAAGGAGCTGAGCCACGGTGGCATAGTGGTTATGCACGGGACTGCGGCCCACTGGGATGGAGGTTCAATTCCAGCAGTGGGGCTGGGCCTCCTCCTCCCACCAGTGGAGAGCAGTGATGCCCAACAACAAAACAACAACAACAAAAAAAAAACAATAAAAGAACTTTCAGCTGTCTCCTTCCAAAAAATAATGGTGTGTTCCTGATATTAGGTAACAGTATTTAACTGTCAAGCTATAAAGTAACCATCATGTTCATATATTAAATTCTATTGTAAATAATAATTTATATGTTGAGTAAGTGGTTCACCTTCTTTAATATTGAGATATATTTTTCATTTTAATTGATTGCTATTGATTTTCAAATGTATATTTTATTTGATAAAGTGATTGATATAAAATATTTTCCTTCAAAAAGCCCTGCTTAGTAAATGCAATATAAATTTTTTGTTTTTTTTGGTTTTTTGGGCATCATTGCCCTCTGGTGGTGGGAGTAGGAGGCCCAGCCTTTGCTCCGTGGAGCTGGAATTGAACCTCCATCCCAGTGGGCCACAGTCCCGCGCACAACCACTACGCCACCGGGGCTCCACCCACAATATAAATTCAATTAAACTTCTAGGCAAGTATAGATAACATGTAAGTATTTGATGTATTTGGTAGTTCCCTTTAACTGTTTCTTTTTCACACTTACCTAAAAGTTAATAATGTACTTAGTCATACCTCAGCCAATTTCATATAAATTTTATCTTCAATCTTTTTTTTTTAGAAATCAGATTTTGCCTTAAAAAGTTTATTTCTCCATTAAATTTGCCTATGTAGAACTTAGTAATTCTACTTTGTGCCTAAGTAAAGAGAACTTGGGAAGTAAACATGAATTTTTTTTTTTAAAGCATCATGAATTTTTTAGGCCTTTTTTTTTAATTGGTCAATCAAAAATGTTGTAAACATAGTTATGTAAAGTTATAAAAGGCCCAATGAAAAACTCTAAAATTTTTATTCTAAGTAAGTTTCATTCTGTGGGAGAAATTATATGTTCTGGCATAAAGACTTTAATTATGCAACTATTGACTTATAGATAAATGTGAAAAGCAACCCCAAATATCTAACTGCAGCTGAATATGTTCCCTTACAACTCAGCAAGGTGTATTCTGAATTTGGGCTATTCTTAATTTTTGTGGATGAATTCTGATAATGTTTATGAAGTTTATGAAGTTTATAATGTTTATGCTCATTTCTGATGCCCTTCTAGAATACATTCATTGATCTTTTTCAAATAACATCTTGCTATTCCATGGGTGTCTTGTGAGTGTTTTGAATTGAGATTTAAAAAAAAATTTTTTTTAAATTTTTAAATTTTTTTTAGGCATCACTGCCCTCAGGTGGTGGGAATAGGAGGCCCAGCCTTTGCTCCTGGGAGCCGGAATTGAACCTCCATCCCAGTGGGCCGCAGTCCCATGCACAACCACTACGCCACCGGTGCTCAGCCCTTGAGTTGAGATTTTATGAACCATTTAAATTGCATGTATAGTCTATTATTTTGAAGCCAAAATTGGACATTTTACATTAATTTGCATAAAGTGAATTCTTATATGTGCATTGTTTACTTTTACTTTGATACTTTGTTTCATTGCAGTTTATTTACATCTATAGCATAGTTCAGTGAAATATAAGTTGACTATTTACCAATTAGGGAATTCATCTATACATTAGGATATATTCAGTACCACCTACTATTAGTTATGTTTTATTTATTTAGGTAGGTGAGTAATAAATTAGAAGAACTAGATTCAAAGATAATTTCTCTTGGGGGTGGGGGAAGGGTGCAACCATTTCTCCTTTCTATATTATTTAATACTAATAATGGTACTGAGATAGGGGGAGGGACCAGGTGGAAAGCAAGAGACTTAAGCTCTGTTCCTGGCTGTGCCACTAATTTGCCAAGTCATTGTGATGATTAATGCTGTGTATTCTCTTGAGAAGGCTATGCTTCTCAATGGTTTGATGGACCATGAACTAAAGATCGTCTACAATCCAACATAATCATTCTCCATTTTGTGAACTCTTGTGTGCAGCCGGTCAAGTTTTCTTGTGGGTGTGTCTAGCATCCATAATATATGGATCTGACCAAACTCTCTCAATTCTGAATTTGACTCATCATTCTCTGACCTCCAAATCTTTGGGCATTAACTAGCATTCTGCCATCCAACCTTCCAATTTTGGGTTCTTCAGCTTCTGCAACTAGTCAGGAGACGCCTCCAGCCTGATAATTGACTCATGAATTTAGGGTTTGCCAGTCTCAACAACTGCATGAGCCATTTCCTTGAAATAAATAGATATTTCATTGATTTTGCTCTACTTATGGCATGGGCCACTGAGTTATCATGTCCCTAGTAGTGAAATAGGTGAGAGATCTACTAAAATTATACTTATCATTATATACGCGTGTATAACTGAATTTTCTAGAACATTTTAAATGAACTTTTTGTGGTAAAATTAGGTACCTCAACTGATATTCAGGTTGACTTAGACTCGAGTATGTACAGTAATTTGTACCACCAAAAGAATTCCAGGTCAAGTGAATAGCAATCTACCTTGAAGGCAGTCTAACTGGAATTGCCAGAATAGTTCAACCCCTTAATCAATTCCATGTTAAAGATCTACTTCCCTTGAAAGAAGAGAAGGCCAGGTGTCCTTGAAAAAGGACCCATTGCACTCTCCAAAAGTATCTTTCTTAACAGCCTTTTACAAAAGTCCCTGTACATTGGGGAAAGGAAATGATCAGACTTTTTCAGAATTAAGTGACACTAGCTCTGCACTGATACTACTTCCAGGAGACCTCAAATGTTTATTAATGGAGTCTCAGCTCCAATTTGTCCCATTCCATAGTGCTTTCCCCACATCAGAACATAGACCTGGAATAGGAATAGGTATTTGGCAAGAGACAGAACTCCCCATATTGGGTCCCTGCCATGGAATGGGCTATTATGAGAGCAAAGAACAACAAGGCCATTAGAACTGCCCCTACCAAGGAAAATTGTAAGCCTGCATTTATTAGAGGATTTCAGAAATCACCGCCATCATAAAGGACTTGAATGATGCCAGTCTGGTGATTCCGACCAAATCCCCATTCAACTTGCTTGTGACCTGTTCAAAATAAGAGAATGACTTTATCTCAGAAATAAATCAACTCAAGCCCTGAATCATCGTTAGTCCACAGGGACCTTGATTGCCTTTTCCTTCCACAAAATATTGCACTGTTGGCTGAGCCCCAGTGGTGCAGTGGTTGTGTGCGGGACTGCAGCCCACAGGGCTGGCGGTTCAATTCCAGCAGCAGCTCTCCAGGAGCAGAGCTTCCTACTTCCACATAGGGGAGTGATGCCACTAAAAAAAAAATTACAATTTTATTATATTAATGGCATTATGCTGATTGAACCCAGTAAGAAAGAAGTATCAGTGACTAGATTTACTGATAAGACACATTTCATACGAAACCTAAACTCAATGTTACTGGATCAGTTCAGACCCATAGAGACCCTTGGGACAAATCAGAACTGTCCCCAAGGGTGTCCAAGACTTAACCTTGACAGGAGCAAACAGCTTCATCTTTCTCTCCCAGAGCAGCTGGTCATTCAAACTGCTGCCTCAGATTAGCAGCCAAACTTAAAACTCACAGCCACCAGGGCTCCTCATGTGCATGTTTGGAGGTAGGACGTTAACTTTGTTTGTTTTGTTTTGTTGTTTTTGTGGGCATCACTGCCTTTGGTGGCCGTGGGTGCTACCCGTAGCCGCCACTGGATTTGACTGCCAAGCCTGCGGGCTGCAGTTCCGCACTCAACCACTTACGCCACCAGGGCTCAGCCCGGTAGGACGTTTACCTCAGTAAAATTTTTAGGGGTCCAGCAATGTGAGGAATAGCAAGATAAAAGTGGATAAGACAACCTGTAGGAGGTGTGACCAAGATGGTACACTACCTAGATGTTCCACAACAGGCACAGGAAACCAAGTGAACAAAGGGGAACAACCTTGGAAACCAAAAACACAAGGGGATGATAAAGAAGTCGACAAATATCAGAAGAAGAGACTAAGCAAAGACTGAACACGATGGCATATGGAGTGGCGAATTGCCACGGGCTCAGGCATAACAGGCATTTTGAAGTACTGCAAGGAGCATCTCATGAGGGCTTTGCTCACCCATGTCTGCTCCAGCAACTACACCAGGAATTGGTGACCAGAGAGGCGCCATCTCTTCACTCCCTTTCCACCATTCTGCCTTCCAGTGATGCGAGGAATCCCTCCTCTACTCTCCTAATAAGAATCTAGCCAAACCTCCCACTGTTATACTACTGTGCCACTTTTTCTTTTCCTGTGTTTCTTCTCATTTCTCTCTTCCCTTTTTAATTGTTTTTCCCCCTTCCTATTCTCCCCCCGAGCCCTCCCTGCCCTTGAAATCCTACAGTGTGAGTGCCCCACTGCCTTCTCAGTCAGCATTGCCTGCCCCTGCCTCTCCATGGTTGATGGTACATGCTCCTGTGAAAGCACCGCTGTGAAATGTTCCACTGCAGCAGGGTTTGGAGGCTAGCACTTGTACCAGTACTGTGCTTTTTGCTTTCTCGTCCCACCTCCACCCAGTCAATCAAGAGAGCTAATGACCAAACTTGCAACCAGAGGAGCAAGCCCATCCCATTTTCTAGACATATTAACGTAAATCTGGGTGAAGAAAACGGCATCTAACCAATAAATTAATACAGTAACACCACAATGTCTTGTAGTCAACAAACATCCACAAAAAGGGCAAGATACAAGCAAGTGATCAAATTAACCAAATACCTTCCGAGGAATAAATACTATTGCTGTTACCTGACTAAAGAAATTAAATATTCTGTTGTCAGACCATAAGGCACACTTGATCCTAAGACATACCTAGTTTTTAAAACAGGAAAATAAAAATATATTCTGAACCAAATAGTACCAGTATACCAAAATATTTACTAAAATGAAGCATAATACGGTAATATTTAACAGTGTAAATTCAACAGTGATGTTAAGAACCATCTCTGATTAACATGATGGGAAGCCGGGCTGTGCTGATCATGTGACCTAACTGATAGTGAGACTCCAGGAGGCGGGACTTCCCCCGAACACACAGCAATCCACAGCATGCAAACAGCAGCGACAGGAAGCGGACACATGTAATCATAAACAAATGTTCTGGGGGTACCACATCTTTGGATCATAAGGTGCACCCTTGTTTTCCCCCCATTTGGGGGGGGAGGGGGAAGTGCGTCTTATGGTCTAACAAATGTGGTATAGTCTTAACAGTCTTCTCAGTAATAAATCATAAATAAATCATAGAACACCAGCATAATTCTAGAAAAACCAAAAAAGAATATATGACCAAATTGACAAAAGCAGATGAAAAACAAAATCATAACAAAATTTCAGAAGTAGCAGCATATTGGAAGAACAAAAGAATAGAAGTGAATCATTTAAAGATAGCGGTGGTGAAGTTAAAGATGCTAATTTGTTAGAGAAATAATCAGAGTTGGAAAGAAAAAGTTGAACTAAATGTGACAGTATAAAGAGGATAACATACATGTGATGAAATTACAGAATATAGATCAAAGAAAAATAAAACTTTTAAAGATTTGTTGGGGAAAAAAGCTTCCTAGTCTCAAGAAATAAAAGCATTCAAAAAACTGAACCCCAAATATGATATACACCAAAAGAACATTACCAAGATATAATCAAACTTTCCCAAAGGGGGTGGGGAGAAATCCTGAAGCAGCTTAGAAAAAGGGTTCAGAGAAAAAGATACTTTTCCTCCGGGCCTGGGCCCCAGTGGCGTAAGTAGTTGAGTGCAGAACTGCAGCCCGCAGGCTTGGAGGTTCAAATCCAGCAGCGGTTCTCAGGAGTGGCACTGGATAGCGCCCACGACTGCCAGAGGCAGTGATGACCCCCCCCCCAAAAAAAAAAAAAAAAAAAAGCAAACACACACACACCAAAAAACAACTTTTCCTGTAAAGGAAAATCACTAAGACTAAACATTTCTCGGCAGAAATCATGAATGCAAGAAAGCAATGGGGTGACATAAAAAAAAACGGGATAAAAAAATGCTAGCTAAAAGTATTGAGGGTTGGTGGGAGCGAAGAAGGAGGGGGAAAGCTGATGTCAAGGGCTCAAATGGAAACATTCATGTTGGGAGAATGATGACAGCAGCAGGCATGTGAAGGTGCTAGGCACCGTGAATGTATGGATTGTGATAAATGATCTACGAGCCCCCAATAAAATGATTAGAACAAAAAAAAAGCTAACCAAGAATCTTGTCCATCAAATAAAACTGCACACTTAGGACATTCCAATAGAAATTGTGAAACTTTGTGAAAACCAGCCTAACCTTAAAAAGAATGCTAAAGGGAATCTTCAGACTCTGCAATGGTTAACCCACAGCAAGAGATTAAGACATGCAACGCAACACAATAATCAAGATCTAAAACTCACTTCCTTCCATCGAGTCAGTGCCACTTCTTGGCAACCTTATAGGACAGTTTAGAGCTGTCCTTGTGGGTTCCAGATGGACCTGTTTAGGGGAGTAGAAAATCTTTCTGTCTCCAGTGGAGCAGCTGGTGGTTTTGAACTGCTGATCTTACAGGTTAGCAGCCCAATGTATAATCACTGTGTCACCAGAATTCCAGAGCCCAGATGTGGTAGTTACATAATCTGTTGTCAGTTTGAGACAAGAGTGAAAGATTGGAGTTTAGCCTGTCGATTCGCTTGCTGACCTCATTTGGAGGCACTAAGGAGATCAATAGCACCCCAGAGGCGGGGCACACTCATTTCCTGCGAGATGTTCTTGCTGACAAGACACCTGGTGCCCTGAAGGCTGGGATGTTTTCTCAACATACAATTGTTTTTGGTTTTTTTTTTTTTGTATAAAGCTCTTTCTTTATACACACATAAGTGTCTATTAGTTTGTTTCTCTAGTCCACCCAGACTAACACATGTATGGTACCTTGGAAGTGGGGTACTAGAGAAGCAAATCATAAAGAGGTCAGATATGGCCATGCAGTTTACTAGGTTGTTTTCTGGAAAGAACATGGGAAGTCAAAGTTTTAATTATTTTGTTTGGTTGTTTTCTTTGGTTATTCCTGTTTGAAATGGCAAAAATGACTGTGATAAATGTGAATTGTGAGCTTGGATGGGAAAACCCCCGCTTGAATTTCTCAGAGCTCCTTAGTGAAAATGG
The DNA here is from genome assembly GCA_004026705.1 of Nesogale talazaci. Lineage (NCBI taxonomy): Eukaryota > Metazoa > Chordata > Mammalia > Afrosoricida > Tenrecidae > Nesogale > Nesogale talazaci. Next base: position 111,745 of record PVJH01005495.1, read on the forward strand.
CTAACAGAAGGCCTTGCTCTGCCTTGATACAAA